>JARJDW010017062.1:0-20069 GCA_030264715.1 Adinopsis sp. GC000173 | reverse complement strand
ATTTGGCACGAACAGTACACGGTCGATAATTAATTTACTAAGTAAACTCGTTTTATGTACAGTCAGTCGGATTAATAGGTGCTAGGCAATGTATTGTACCAAATATAGGGACAAACATAATATGTAGCTTTCACATTGCAAAGGGTTAACTAAGGTTTCAAAATATCAACGTAATCTTTTCATAAGGAATGATGCATATTTGTCAAAAATGTTTGCTTTAATTACATTACTGGCTGATTCTCGAATGATCAAAGATTATTATTATTAGTTTTTGAGTATCCTCGAATATGGAGTTCTCACATTGCGAAAGAAAAATTAAAACGTAGTTTAAAATATCAAAACAAACCTTTCATTTAGGAGCGATGTACTATGGCCATCGATGAAAAGGGAATGTCCTGTATCTGGTCAACATACTCTTCCCTTCGGGGTTTACCACATGGTGCTCTCTGTGAACAATCACCACGACTGTCCTACTAAATAGATATTGCAACCACTTTTAATCTATCTCTTTAATTACGCATCATATATATCATTCATTATTAATATAAAATAACATCATTAAAAACATTTTTTAATTAAAATATATTTGGTATGGAATTTATTTAATTCTCGCACTTGTTAGCTAAGCATTTTAAAAATAATAATTATTAATAATTAATTAATATAGTAAAATAATGATCATTCAAAAAGGTGGAAGAAAAAATAAAATAAAATAAAAATAAGCATATTTTTTTTAATAAATTGCACAAAATCTCCCCCAAGTAGTTATGTAATATAGTTAAAAAGTAACGAACCCTACATTTTATTTTTTCAATAAAAAAAAACAACTTAATAGTTAACAACAACGTGCGTGTGGTCTTTGCAATAATATTTAATTAATCTCATTTCAATTAACTAGATTATTGATTTTATTTAGCAAAAAATACGCGCCGCGCGATGCAAAACCTTATTTTTGCGTACGCGCGCGAGCTGTTTAAAATATTTACAAAATACAATAAACTCTATCTATAAAATATATTTATATATTAATTCGCTTTGCTTATTATTTTCATCATCATCGCGCTAGCTTATGTATGTACATACAATATTATATTATTATTATATACATTCTGCGTGATTTATGTACATAGAGATATATACTGCTGGAACGTGCACTGCAATACAAAAATCTATCAAATACTGAAGCCGATTGAATGCAATCCAACATACTAGTTGGAGGCTACTACAGGGTGATTCACTCAGGATTGACAGTTTTTTATATGTCCGGAAACCGTCTCGAGTGAATCACCCTGTAGTAGCCTCCACTAAAAATGTCAGTGAAAATTGTTGTTTTATTGATCAACGAGGTATTAGTTTATTAAGTTTTCATCCTATTGGTACACATAATTATAACCCACAGCACAGACAATATAATAGAGGCACATGGAAATTCTTATGGAAGAATTTTGTCGCAGTTTTGCTGTATTTTAAGTTGCCTACATATTGACAAAAAGTATTTTGCTTTTGTGATCAATGTAATAGTAATGTGTGTAATCAAAAACCAAATTAGAGATGGGTCGTTCATGAACGAACGGATCTTAAGAGCCGGATCTTTAAAATGAACGATGGGATTCGAATCCCAAGAATCGCAAGAGCCGGCTCCCAGCTCATTGTTCATGCATTCGGTTGAGTTCGAATGATTCAGTTCACGCGATGGTTCGGATCATTTCCGATTCGTTCGTTCATTCTAGAGATGGGTCGTTCATGAACGAACGGATCTTAAGAGCCGGCTCCCAGAGTCCGATCCTTAAAATGAACGAGATGCAAAGAGCCGGATCATTGAAATGAACCGATTTTCCCATCTCTAAACCAAATATCTATGCACAGCATTAGAGCTATGGGTCCTTAGCAACAGCCTCAAATAGTTTTTGGATCCGCGATGCATTATCGGTTGAGAAACACTGATCTAGACTGTTATTACTTTTTTAATCTTTTTTATTTGATAAGTGAAACCTAAATTTCGAAACAAACGTAACGTAATATGGTTGTCCTGCACCAATCTTGTTATATTATCCATGACAACAAGAAAAGTAAATTTATCTAAGCTAAGCAAGTATGTACTGTAAAAAGTAAATTATATTTACCACCTTTATTTAAGATATTCATAGGTACTGTCAGTTTTAAACAAGTGAATAAGAAAATAAACCTGTTTATGCAATGTCTAGTTCCTAATCGAACGTAAATAACTAACAAGACAGTTGCGCCTATATCCTGCTACTAGTGTCCTCTATTTACATTAGAACTTTGTAACCATAGCTCTGGGACATTGTGTATAAACGGAATAGACAAATAGAATGCAAAAAATTGTTAACAAGTGAAAAAATTGTTTTAAAATTAATTACAAATTGAATAAACCACAATAGCGCCTTTTAACTTGATGCTAAAAAATTATTTATTTACAAATAACAACATTTCTTAAACCTATTTATGATGAGGTTTATTACTTGTTATCGGTTATTCAGTTTTCGGTAGAAATCGGTTCAACACCCCATGTACAACCTTTTCCTTTGCTATTTTATGTCCTCCTTGCTCGGGTAGAAGACCTTTCATGTTCTTTATGAATTCCTAGAAGAAAAATGTATTAGATTAAGAAAGTAATGCCGCAATAAATGTTACTACCTTCTTATTTTGTTCCTGAACTATTTTCTTGTTGCGCGCCATCTGAACAGAGCCACCTTTGGCCTTCGCCTTCTGACGCGGTTTGAAATTGATCTTTGGTGGATTTAGATACTAAAAAAGAATAAATTAGATTATAATGTATTATAAATGAATTAAAAACTTGTAAAGCGACAAAAAGTTTGTAAAACGACAACATTACGTTAAACAACTTTTTAATCGACGCGAGCAAGTTGTAATTAGACACGCACCAAAAGCTCTTTCTTCATATTAATCTGATCCCGCATCGACGGAACATCAACTTCGTCAATCGTAGTCGGATCGAGCGTAATCAATTCAGCCGGAATCTTCTCCAACAACGCCTTGACTTCATGTTCGCGACGCTGCGTCTTGGTCTGATACGGGTTCAATTCGAGCGCATCAAAGTTCGCCTCACCGCTACCAGGTACCAAGACGCTTGTGAAGCTTTTCGCTGTTGCAACGCCCAGCACGTCTTCAAATGGACAGAAAGCAAAATTTCCGATTGGAGTGTTGAAACGGGCGCGTAGATATGGTTTTTTGGAGGTTTGGGTGCAACAATCTCTATAATTTTACAACATTTTATCATTCATTTACAAGGTTTCAAAAACATTAATTAGAGATCAATACACCAACAAAAACTTTATTACTGCAGGTCAGTTTGGTAATTCATTACAAACTGATTTTTATCATTTAGTAGGTATAATCAAATTGCAAAACTTAGTTGCAGTAATTCGGTTTTTATGAAAGTATTAACCTTAGGCTGGGTACACGCCTGTTGTAATGCACACTAGATAGGAATACATTCCCAGACAGGTTGTAATCTTCAGTACTAACATGCCGAATTATCCAGTGAAATCTAACTTTTCCAAGTTTTCGTAAAACATACACGCGGGAATAAAAGAAACCAAGAACTTTTCCAAGTGTATGGGTCTTATTGAATTAATTTTACTCAAGAGAAATACCAGCCTTAATTGCCATTTGTTAATTTAATTCAACAAATCTAAGTGAAGCGCTTACCTAAATACATCCACGACATTACCCATACCAACAGCCAACATATATTTCTGTGAAAATTGAATATGGCTCGGCGACGCATGTAACTTGTAGTCTTGCACCGGTCCTTTGAGCAATCGCACATCCCAAATTTTGAATTCCTTATTTATCGCACCAGTTGCCATATAAACACCCGTTGGATCGACGTGAATCGCACTGAGCGGCGCTTTGTGGCACAGCATCTTCGCTAGGTAATCCTTGCTTGTCGGCGACCACATCGTTACAACGCCTTTGGAATGGCCAACGCATAAAGTTGCATTGTATGGATTTTGCGTTAAAAGTGAGAGTCGGCCCATGTTGGTGCGCGTCCTTCCGATGATCTCGCCAATGGAGATGTCGAGCCACGTTAGGTCACCGGTGTCAGCCTAAAAAATGCAAAGATTTTAGTAGTTTTTCAGGCGATATTTCCTAATATCAATATTTCAACTCACAGCAGTCGCTAGTAGAAAATGATAGGGCAAAAATTCCATTCGAGTCACTTTGTTCATAGCCTTGACACAGTGCAATTCGATGCCTTGATTATCGTACACGTACACCCATTTCTTTTGCGCCACAGCCATCATAGTCTCAACATGCAGCCATGAGATATCAGTTATCTCCTCCATCACATTAAACTCACAATGCAGCTTCTTCGTCACCCAATCAAACGCACCAATGTGCCCTTTGCGTCCGCCAAGAAGTAAATGTCGACCATTTCGCGTGTATTTCGCCCGATACGGTCCAAATTCGGTTAAATGCAGCTCAAAGTGCTTACTAGCTGCGGTTACATCGACGCAACGTGCAATCTCTTGTTGCGTAAACTGGCGTGTCGTTTCACCATCTTCTGCCTCCAAAAATCCAGACGATTCCGCCAATAGAGTTTCGGCTTTCGCTGTTAATTCAGTAGCAAATTGAATTTTTGCCTCTTTTTTCTCAACACGCGCTCTTTCCAGTTTTGACTTGATTCGTCTGATTACAATGCCCCTTCCACGACTGTATTTTTTCAGAAGCTCAGGGTTAGTTTCTTCTAATAGGTCTTCTAATTTTGGTTCTTCATCTTCAACTGGTTGTTTTACAATGTCAACATCTTCAAACTTCGTCTTGTGTAGGTTTTTATTAAATTTTATTACTTTCTCAATGTTTCTTCTAGAGGTTTGAGCCTCTCTTTTATTTTTAATACGTTCGCGTTTCGTTATTTTTGCTGGCCGCTCATCATCGCCATCAAAATAGCGCTTAACCTAATAATTGATTGAATGTAGATTAGATAAAGTGATTGTATATTATGAGTTTTTGATAATTACCTTGGGTTTCGGATTCGACATTTTGAGAAAATTAACGTTGAATGCAAATTATGTTCCTTCTGTTGTTAGTACAAATTTAAGGTTAGGAGTTTAAGACATGTGTTTTCACCGTTTCACCACTGTTCTCCACAGTTCTCCACCTTCTCCACATTGAAGTCCGCAACCAAAACACACTTTCGAAAATTATCGAAGATTAACGAAAGGTCATTTTTTATTCAGTTTTCAAAAAACTGTTTCCTTGTAAAAAGACATAAAAATGCATTAAATCAAAGAATTTATTTGTAAATAGCAAAAATTGTAAAAATAAGGTCTGTACAGCTGGTTGTGATAAGTTGGTGAAGTACCAGGTTTGGCTATCTATCCATAGATGCCGCTACTAATTATAGGCAACTTTCGTAACACATCTTAAATCAAAGTTTACGAAAATCGTTTAAAAGCAATTGAGTTTTCACCTAATTTCACAAGCTTCAAGCATTATTTCAGTGAAAATTTTACGCGCATCAATGTTTAAAGGTGAGTTGGTAACGCTCAACATGCGGGTGGACGCCGACGCGCACAATAAAACGCCAACCTGAAATTATCGATCCGAAAGTGGTTAAATGTCAAACGTGCACATCAACAAAACGCTTGAACGATGACCTAGTGAACGTTTTGCTGGTTTGAAAACGATGAAGCTCAGCACGAGCCGAATACGAGCCGTTTTCACGCTGCAAACATTGCTCATCGTCCTCGACGTGCTAATAAATACGTTCTCGATAGCCTACAAGAAGCAACACTCGATCCTTCTCATATTCTTTATGTGAGTATACAAACATTGTACTTTGTTGATTTTACTAAATTCTATTGTTTTTACAGAGTGCAAGATGTATGTTTGATACTAGCATTGGCATTGCTCCTTCTCACATTCTTCTCAACGTGCGTCTTTCAGGTAGGAAACGATAACAAAATCACAAAGAAATCCAGAATTGTTTGACGTCACTACTCTACTTCTTCGCATTTATATTAGAAACACATTTTGCAAAATTTGACGAAACACTATAAACTTTTGTTTTGGAAAATATTTACATATTATACAACATTTCCACAAAAATACTATACATAAAATAATAATAATATTTATTTACGGTCAGGCTATTTTAAGAACAACAGTATAATTAGGCAGTTGACATGTGATTAATATATCTATTTTATCAGACATGATGAAAACTGTCTAATGAAAATCCATACAGTTTAGGACGTCACGATGGAAATGGAATAAATCTCGCCTATATGTGAAGTCATTTTGACGCCTTCGATTTTAAAATTGTTATTTATAAAAACGAGATTTGGTCCATTGTGACGTGCGAAACTGTTTTCATTAGACAATTTCAAACGTGCCTTATAAAACAAACCTAATATACGATAACATAGCGGTTACAATAGATTTGTTCTATCAGGCACGTTTGAAACAGTCTAATGGAAATCTAAACAGCTTCGGATGTCACTATGGAACAAATCTAGTTTTTACCAATAACAAATTTAAAATCAAAAATGCCAGAATGACCTCACAGATAAGAATAAAAAAATTGTTGATTGTATATAGTTTTTGGACTTTTGCTAAAAAATGTAACATGCCATTATAATTTTTTAGCAAAGCTGCTACAATACAACATATGCAACATGTGCAGGCAAATAACCGTTAAAATTTGTAAACATCTGACAGTTGACGTGTCTTATAGAAGGGAAATTTCAAATTGTTCATTCATATTATAACTTATCTTTTGTTTTACAGACTGGCCTCGCCGAATTCATATACATTCGCTTCCATTTAACACTCGGCTTGTGCGTCTTCTACTTTGTACTGACCACCGCCCTGTACATTTGGATCCTTTCAACGCACGTGGAAAGAATTTGGTCAACGTGGTTTCTGCTTGCATTCATCGCACAGCGATTAAGTAATTCATTTCATCATTTTTATTCATTAAATGTAATGTTCGTTTCTAGCCGCCACGTTTTACTATTACTTCTACAAACGCGCCGCGATGAAGATCTGCTATCGGTGTTTCTACGATGAGATGGGCATGGGCACAAAATAGCGCAGACCGCCAATTGGAGCTGTGCAACATTGTACATACATATCGCCAAGTTGAAGCAAAGAAAATGATCTATGTAAATATTTAAGCATTAATGAGTTAGAATTAGTCTTAATTACTTTATTTGAATTCGTTTTGTTTCGATTAAGACTGAAAATATGAACTATTTTTCTGTTAGATAGTATAGTTGATGAGGAAATGTACGTGTACAGGACTGGCCATCTCTAATCCAATACATCAACAATTTTATCATTTCTTTTTTATCGTTTCATAATTCTATTATGTTCTTCTTAAATAAATTGTACATTCCCCGAGTTGGTTACCGAGCAGGCTGGTCCTGTCATTGTGTACCTAAAAAATAAAACGAATGAGCAAATTACACCAGCTGACTTTAACTCAACCTAACCATTTCTCTACTTATCCTTTCACTTTTTAAAATTCATCCAAAAAATAAAAAATACAAATGAAATTTTATTGTTTATCGCAATTAAGAAATTTTTGTTTCAAATTCAACGATAGTTACTAAAATAAATAGAAATTTCAATGAAAATTGAAGTTTGTGTACATTTGGCGACTTTCCCAATCAAGAACTAATATAATTTGTCTAACAATTTACGATTCTTTAAGTAAATTATATCACAATTTCATTTAAAAAATCCTTTTGTGTAACGCATTTTTCCAGCTACTGCTATACAATGTATCAAATTTATCGATGAAATAGATTTCTATAAAAAATGTAACCGCATAACGTATTTTCGATATTTCCTTATCATCTCTACAGATGCATCCATAAATGACATGTAGATTTAAAAGAATCGCTGCTCAACAAATAAAGAGCATTGTAATCAAAAACACTTCCTGGTATAATTACAAAAGTTGTGAGGTATGGACTGGTCAAGCTTTCGCCTTCAAATCAAAAACAATTTACAATTTTGGAGATTGCGTTGAATATTATAAACTATTTATATTTTTTCAGCGTTTTTAACAAAACATAAATTTATTCTTTACTCTATTATATAATATTTACAGGTTGCAGTTTATACTTATTCTTTATAATGTATCTTGTCTAAAACATAATTAATATCAAGTCCCTTAAGAAATTCTTTATCAGTTTTTCGCTTTTTCGGATACAATTCCTCCATCTCTAGCTTTCGCTTACACCCGGTTGTTTCACTGCAATAAAAATGGATATGATTAATTACTGAATTCTCCTCAAATTGAACACCTTTTCTTTGTTATAAACTGACACAGTACACAGATCTTAGAGGGTAAACTTAGTTCAAATTTTTGCAAATCAAATGGTGCAAAACCGTTTTTCACAAAATAAATTCTAGCGAGATATGTCAATTCAAAAGTCTGCAAGACAAAAACCAATAATAAAATGATCTCTAATTTTTGCCATTACATCTATTCGATCAAATACACAATGAATAAATATCGAGTAATTACAAAATCAAAATCAAATTAGTGTCTTTAATTTTTTTTCTTTTCCCATCTTCAAATTTATGTATTTTTATATATTTTCGAAAAATATTAAAAACATTTATGAGAAAAAATGTAAAATGTGCAAATTTATCATTTATCATTAAAATATCTCAAATTTATATGTAGTACATTTTCCGATTAATTTTTACCCAGTAAATTTAACGGTCGCAATATGAAAACAGTTATCCAACCCTTCCCCTATTTAAAATAAACACTCTTACAAGGGGCGCGCCAACACTAAGAGGCGCCTGTGTGCAAAATATGTATTGTTGCGCATACAATATACATAAACGATAAAATTGAAGATTAGTTCAAAATAACTTTGTTCTAAAATTTTAGTTCCGAAAAATGTGGCATGTCCGGCTTTTAGTACGAATTTTCATTTTTGATGTCCGTGTGCATTGCACACCTGGGACACTAGGTTGGCGCACCCCTGCCTGTTACTTTCCGAGTCTACTTGAAGAAAAAACCCCCGCTCAACAGCTCAACCAAATTCAAATTATCTCTGACAGGGGGGCGGTTTAAAATTTGAATTTTAGCAGCACTTTAAGAATTTTTATTTTTAAATCCATTCCCAATCTTGGCGTTCAAAAACATTATATTGAAGATTTATCAAAAAAATAATTTTGCAAATAGAATTTTCAAATATATCGGTTTGTGTACATTTTTTGTTTAAAATTCATTACTCCTAAAAGAGTTAAACCCTTGTGTTACCAGCGCCATTACTGACCTTGTCGTCGCATCGAAGATGCTGTTATCGGTAACATCCAACATAGTACTCCCATCTAACTTCATTGGTGACAGCTCCACATTGGATAACACTTTAATATCGCTACGTTTTTTCGACGATAACGTTTCGATGGATTTCTCCGTCGACAGGAACTCGAACAGGTCCACGAACGGCGTAAAGCTCATCTGCTTTTCCACCTCCACATCCAACGATTCAATGTACACGTTGCCGCTGATGTGCTTGTCGAAGAGCGCAAGATCGTAAGTTACGCGCCGCAGATGGTTCTCATCATGACTGATGCGTAGCGTTTCGCAAGGGAAGTCTTGCACATCAAAGGTGGGTATCTCTTCCTGGACAACTTGGTGTTGCTGCTCGTCGGAGGGGAGTTGATCGTCGGTGACGATGTGGAGCTGCGCGTCGCTGTCCGCACGCAGTTGCTCGTTGGTATCGACACGGAGCTGCTCGTTGCTGTCAACGTTATGCCGCACGTTGCTTTCAACATGAAGCTGCTCCTTGATGTCGATGCTAAACTGCTCCTTGACATCAACATGAACCTGCTTCTTGCTGTCGATGCTGAGTTTTTCCGTGTTCCCTATGCGCATCGGTTCGTTGCTATCGACGAAGTTATCATATATATCAGGCGGAGGAAGGCTGAGTGAATTATTTGGAAGGAGCGATAGCGTTTCGAAAAGATACGCGGATGTCGGATCGTGCAGTTGAGCAAATAGGGAGAAAGCTTTTGCCGTACTGGACTCCTTCTCCGACGGCAAGTCTTTGAATGCGTCATCTGTTTTTGTTGCGTTTTTAGCACTTTTCGACGGTATTTTGGTAGCGCTCTTACTTTTCGTCTTATTGTCTTTGGACTGTTTTATTTTTGCGGCGTCTTTCGCACTTTTAGAGACGCTCTTACCTTTCGAATGACTGCTTTTATCGCTTTTTGATGATTTTTTATTAGATTTCGTCTTTTCTGAAGCACTAAGTTCTTTTAACCGTCTAGATTGCCTAGTGTTGTTGTCGGTTGGAGACTCGCGTTCACCTTTTGTAGAGTCTTTGCACTGTGTTGTTTTGACAGCATCTTTTTCATCTTCCGAAACACTGCTGGTTTTATCTGTTAATGGTTTTTCATCAGGTTTCTCCACTTTAGAGGCAGCAGTGTCTTTGGGTTGGTTTTGATCACTTTTTGATGGGTTTTCATCAGTTCTGTGCACTTTAGAAGCAGAAGTGTTTCGGTCTTTGTGTTGTTTTTGATCTCTTTTTGATGATTTTTCATCAGTTTTGTCCATTTTAGAGGTAGAAGTGTTTCGGTCTTTGTGTTGTTTTTGATCACTCTTTGATGGATTTTCTTCAATTTTGTCCACTTTAGACGCAGCAATGTTACGGTCTTTGTGTTGTTTTTGATCACTTTTTGATGGTTTTTCATCGCACTTCACCTCTTTGGAAGTAGAAGTGCTATGAATTTTGTGATGCACTAATTTAGCAGCATCCTTTTCAGTTTTAGATATTTTTGTGTCACTTTGTGCTGCTTTAGAGACAGCAGCATTAAGTTCTTTGCTCTGCTTTTTTGTGCCAACGTCCCTTTCGGCTTCAATCATGAAATGATCCCTTTCTTCAGCACTTTTCATCGCTTTTATTGCACCAGAAGTACTACATTCTTTGCTCTGTTTTCTTTCGCTTAAGTCTCTGCCTGATGATTCTTTATCACTTTCTGATAACTGTTTTGTTTTGGCACTCTCTTTTTGAGATTTAGACATATCTCCCAGATGAATGTTTGTGTCCCTTTTCGACGGCTTTTCATCGCTTTTCCATACTCTCTTTTCTTTCACACTATTTTTATCGCTTTTTGCTGCCTTCGATATGGAAATATTAACTTCTTTGCTTTGGTTTGTTTTGACAGCATCTTTTTCACTTGTTTTAGACACTTTTTCACCTTTTATATTAACGGTTTTATCACGTTTCGATAATTCTTCATCATTTTTCCGCGATTTAAGGGCACCCGTATTAAGTTCTTTTCGTTTGGCAACATCTTTATCGATGACAGACACATTTACACCGCTTGCGTCGCTGTCTGATGATTCTTCATCGCTGTCTGATGATTCTTCATCGCTTTCTGATAACCTTGTGAAAGCCGTATTAAAAACTTTGAAATGTTTTGTTTTGGCACTCTCTTTTTTAGATTTAGACATATCTCCCAGATGAATGTTTGTGTCCCTTTTCGGCAGCTTTTCATCGCTTTTCCCTTCTCTCTCCTCTTTTTTACTATGTTTATCGCTTCTTGATGCCGTCGATATGGGATTATTAGCTTCTTTGCTTTTGTTTGTTTTGGCAGCATCGTTTGTACTTGTTTTAGACACTTTTTGACGTTGTATATTAACGGTTTTATCACGTTTCGGTAATTCTTTATCAGTTTTTCGCGATTGTGAGGCACAAGTATTAAGTTCTTTGCTCTGATCCGGTTTTACAAAAGGCTTTTCGATTGTTTTAGACACATGAACGTTTGTATCACTTTTTGATAGTTTTTCATCGCGTCTCGCGTCTTTGGAATCAGAAGTACTACGACTTTTACACTGTTTAATTTTGGCTTCATCCTTTTCGGTTATTTTGGATACGTTTTCACTTTCCATATACATGTTTAAGTCACTTTCTTTATTGCTTTTCGTCAATTTTGAGGTAGTAGCAGTATTTACCTCTTTGCACTGCTTTGTTTTGGCAACATCGTTCTCCGATGTTTCCGACACGTTTTCACCTTCTAAAGGAATGTTTGTGTCACATTGTGTTAATTCATTGCATTCCCCGATTAAAGTCTTAAGTTCTTTGCACTGAATTGTTTTGACCATATCTTTTTCAGTCTTGGATCCATTCTCATCTTCCAACTGAATGTTGGTGTCACTTTTTGATGATTTTTCATCGCACTTCATCTCTTTGGAAACAGAAGTACTATGGCCTTTGTGCTGTTCTACCTTGGCAGCGCCCATTTCAGGTATCGACGTATTCTTAACTTCCAGTTGAATGTTTGAGTCACTATTTGATGACTTTTTATCGCTTTTCGCTCCTTTGCTTTGCTTTTGCTTAGCATCATCCATTTCGGACACACTCTCACCTTCCGCATAAATATTTGTGTCGCTTTCCTGGTTTTGCTTTGTGTTGAAATGATCGTCTATCGGTGTTTCCACAAGAATGTGTGCGCCAGTTTGAGATGATTCTGCCTTGCTTTCAGGATCCTTAGAAGCAAAAAGTATATGTTCTTTGTACTGCATGATTTTGTCAGCCTTTTTTTCACTATTGGTCACGTCGCCAGCATCCAGGTGAAGTTTTATGTCACATTTTGCTGGTTCTTCATCTTTTCTTGAAGTTTTAGCGCTGTCTTTACGCTGATTTGTTTTAGCATCTAAAATAATAAATTAATACAAAATGTGTAAATCCAAATGTGAAATTTATTGATTGCTATAAGCTATTTTAAATGATTTAATGTGGTAGTCTAAAAAGTTTTGAGTCCTATCAAAATCTTTCCCCCAACTGTTTTGCATTCTTTTATGTAATTTTTACACCCTCCGAAAACGGGGCAAAAACAAAATGTGGAGAAAACGCAAAAGAACGAAAACAAAAAGTGAAATGCGCAAAAGTGTTCAGTCAACCACAATTAGTTAAAAAATCATTAAAAATCGATCGAATTTAACAAAATTTCCATAAAAATTTAATGAAAATCAATGTAAAAACTATTAAAATGTTATAAAATCGACCAATATAAACTGAGCACTCACCGAAAACTAAGTCCTCTTCATTATTTTCAGTCTTGTCAGAGTTTTTCGACGCTTCAATGACGGTTGTTTGCAGTTCCATATCACTAATCACCTCATCAGCGTTTTTCAATTCCTGCGCAATATTGAGACTCGAATTTGTTTCACTACTCGCACTGGTTTGTGATTTGGTTTGTTTGGCTTTGAACAGATTCGTGTCAAATGGATTACGATGTTTTCTACGAACTTGTCGAAGTGCTGTCGTCGCCACTTTATTAGCACTACGCACTTTAATCTCTTTCAGGACATTTTCAATGTTGCTGACTGCTTGTGATGAGTCGTCGCTCATCTCCACTTGAACCACATCCATTGGCTCAACGTCGCCGCTCTTCTTCTTGGAGATGGGAGCGCTTGAAGCAGTTGCAACGGCTGTTGCGACTGCGGCGTTGGAGCGTAACGTACGCTTCGCCGTCGTTCGATTGCTGGCCGTCGTCCACTTGCTCTCTTGCTTCATCCGCGCAATTGTACGCTTTCTTTTCTCTTCAAGCTCGCTTAGCACTTCACTATTGGCCGAAGAAGCAGCAACACTGCGTGAGGTGCGTTTCAATTGTGGCTTGAAATCGGTTTGTTGCAGAATCGACTTGATCGAGTCCGCATCTTTTCCAGGCGTTTGTGGCGGTTGATGCAACGGTGTTCGATTGCGAAGCGGGTATCGCTTTGTTTCCACGACAGTCGTCTCCTCCTCTTCTTCGGAATCTGATGTTGCATCTTCGTCGCTACTGCTACTGCTTGATGACGACGACGACATGTCCGAGACCTCACAACTTGCTATCTGTTTTTTCTTAACCAGGCTGAGATTCTTCTTACCGATGACTTGTGTCGTAAACGACTTCATTTTATCAGCGATAACAGAGTTGCTGTTTTCGCTAACCACCACCTCCTCCATCTTCTTGCCATGCTCTAAACGTTTACATTCATCAATAATCGCCTGCTCAAGCGAACGATTCTGTTCACTATCCGACGGCTGATAGTACGAGCTAGACGTCGAGTAGTCCGTACCACGATTGGTAAATCCCGATGTCGATGGTTGATTATCCGGAGTGAGCGAAAAGTTTGGAGTTAGCGGGAAGTTTGGCGTAGGAAACGCATTGATATCGACACCATCCAAATGTTCTTTGATCGTTTTCGTCATTGGCGTGTCATTGACGTTGATTGGACTGAAGGTGACCACGCGTGGATTTATAATGTCTTTGCAAGGCGTGATGAGTGAAAAATCGATGGCGCGTTGTACGTCCATTGAAGGAACTCCAACGTGTGGCACTTTTTGCTCGGTGGGAGTTATTGGCCCCGGTTGATCGGGACAATTTTCGACGGTAACATTATCGACTAGCATTCGTTTATTCGCGTTTGGAAGCGTGGAGGGTGAAAGGATGACTTTTTCGCCGGTATCGACGACGACATCAAATGTTCGAAACTCTTTTTTGGCTTTGGCGGTACGATTGGTTTCCTTTTGAATAGTGTTCAGCGCGGCAAGATTCAGTCCCATGTTGCACTTTTTATTATATGTGACTTTTTTGTTTAGATTGATGAGGGTGATAGAATTGGGGCCGTCTACTTTACCGGTAGATTCTGTTTCGGCATGTTTTACCGCCGCATCGTTTTTCAACAGTTCCGCTGCCACTTTCACCTTTTTCACTTTCGCTGCACGTTTTTTTCCACCATCACTAGTCGGTGTCAGTTTTTTGCCTTTAGTTGGCTGTTTTGCTTCGCTAGATGTTGACGATCTCTTTGTTTTCGCTTTGGATGACGTAGAAGGAGTTGATTCGGTTTCGGAGGGCTGTTCGCCGATTAGAGCTCGAATATCTGTATCCCATAGCTTCGATTTCGGAGTCTTTGGAAACAAAGACTTTACACTCTTTGACGTTGTTGCTGTCGATGGAGGCTTATCTTCTTCGGAATTGATAGTCGCTTCAATTTGCTGGGACGGCGACGAACCAAACTTAAAGTCGAGCGCACGCACATGCGACTTGCTGACGCTTTTAGGTGTTGTCGTCGGCGGTCGCTCGTCTTGTGATGCAGGCTGTGGCGTTTGCGTTACGTCCATTTGATTGTCCGTGCCGCTAATGATCGCATCGATATCCAACGCCGTTGTCGTTGTCGTTGTCGTCGTCGTCGGCTGCGACTGCTGTTCTTGATGATGCGTGGTTATAGTGGTCGTGGTAGAGGTTTCCGGAACGGCATGTATTAGTGTCCCGTCGAGACCGTAAATTGTGAGAAACTCATTTTGCGAGTGTTCGAGCACTTGCTGCACTGATGTTCCTGGTGTGGGTTGTGCTTGTGTGTGTGGCAGTGATGGTGATGGTGGTGGTTCTATTTGTTTTTTCGGTGGAAGGGTTTTTGAAGTCTTTGGTAAGAGAGGAACCGCAACAACTGCTTGGTCCGTAACACTCGCTGAAAATAACATTATTATTAGAATGGAATCAACAAGCAATTTTTAGGATGCCCCCATAGTGGAGCGATGAGTATATTAAATTTCATATCAAATAAAATGCTTTTGAATTTTTTAGTCTATATTGATGTACATATTAGAAAAATTTTAGAATAAATTAGACGACGTTTGGTAGGTTTCACATTAATTTATTTCTTAGTCGACGCATTTCAACTGTTAAACAGTCATGGTTAGGAGTAAGCAATTAAAGTTACATTGAGCTATTTATTCAAAATGTTTTACAGAATATTGAGGAGAAAACGGGTAGAAAATTACAATAACAGATCAATAAAAGGAGAATTGAGAGAGATCTAAGAATTTTAGTCCTGATGATGACTGTTTAGCAGTTGAAATGCGTCGACTAAGAAATAAATTCATGTAAAACATAACAAAGTGTCGTCTAATGTATTCTAAACTTTTTCTAATATCTTAAAATGGTTCACCAAGCGAAAGCAACAAAATTCTTTAATTATATTGATCTATGTAGTGTGCACTGTTCCAAAAAAAAAATAACGAAAACGCAAGGAATGTTTTTTGCGGAATGAAAATAAAGTGCGAAAACTCAGGATTTGTCCACTTTCAACGAATTGTTGCATTTTCGATGAAATTTTGTTAAAAGTAATGCGATTCCTGTTTCTTTCAGCGCTTTATAGACTAAAAGATTACTCACTCGTCGAATCAACGATCACCGGCATCGCCATAATATCCTGCTTGGAAAGCACTTGATACGTGGTCATCGCCGTGCTTTGCGACGTCTTGTGCGCGACGAACGGCGACCCATTAATCGAGACCACCTCCACTGGCTGTGAATTTGCCACATAGTGCGTTGAATACTGTGTGCCCACCGGCGGCTGCACCATCAATAATCCACCGGGAGTGCGATGATAATTGTTGTAGACGACGAGATCGCTGCCGCTTGTGTTTACGGTGAGTTTTTGGTTTAGCGTTGCATTTGGCGGTGGTGTGGTGATTGTGGAGGCGTCATTGCGTGCGGCAGCTTGGATGATGGATTCGATTGCGACATTATTCTGCTGGGCGATCGCCTCCTCGTCGGATAGACGCTCCGAGGCTGTGTTCGTTGACTTATCGAGCTTTGCAGACGTATTGCCGGGTTGGAATACGTTATCTGAAATTGGCAAGAAAGAAAAGGAGATTTAATTCTAGAAAAAATATGTTTTAATTTAAATTTTTAATCATACTCACCTAAAACCTCCGCCATTAACGAATCGAACACATTATCGGTATGGTTCTTCTCGAGTCTCGTCGGCTCCTCCAATCGCACGCTGTTAATGTTACTGGCGAGCTTTTGCTGAAGTTCACGGTCCTCGAGCAACGTTTTGTGAAACTCCTGCAGCGCGTTTTCATGCATTTGCTTACTCGGCGTGCTCATTTCGTTATTCGCCGAGGTGGAGACGACGTCGGAGCGCATTTCCTCATCGTCGGTGACGAAATGTGCGTCGTGNGCTGAAGTTCACGGTCCTCAAGCAACGTTTTGTGGAACTCCTGCAGCGCGTTTTCATGCATTTGCTTACTCGGCGTGCTCATTTCGTTATTCGCCGAGGTGGAGACGACGTCGGAGCGCACTTCTTCATCGTCGGTGACGAAATGTGCGTCGTGCTGTTCACGATTGTCGCCAACCGGCGTCGAGCAGCGACTATAAGGCCTCGGACTGCGGGCTTCGAGGCGCTCCAACAAGAAGAGGAGCTCGTTTACTAAATTTCCAGCTTGTCCTCGCGACTCGAAGTACTCATCGTCGAGATGAGCTTGAACTAGAAGCAAGAAACTGATATTAAGCCTACTTTCTTAATAATTTACAAGTCCTTTGTGTCTTTGTTTGGCTAAAACAGGTTTACCGACTGAAATGGCTCAATAAATAAATGTATATTAGCATATAACAATAAGTGATTTTGATTTTGAATCGAAATCGTGGGGTGTTGTAGACGTGGGGATGGTCAACCTTTTCATTTGGTATCATTTCATACAAGCCATCTAAGTCATATGTGTATAATACCAAATTTTATATTGTTTCCTTCAAATGCGCACTGTGTATCAAATCTACAAACTTTAGTCTCTAAAAATTCTCTAAATCTTTTGCGAATCTCGTTATCACACAAACAATTTTTAAATATTTATTGTTACATAATCGGTCAATCGCATAAAGCACATGCATGACAAAAATAATGCTAGAAATGCTATAGGTCTGGTTCGCTTGGAGTCACTGGACTTCTTGTGCACCCGAGTTTATATAATGTGGCACAAAGAGCTTCCATATTTCAAATAATCATTGTAGAATCCCCAAAGCACACTGGTGGCGTAAACTTTATAGGCGGTCTCTATCTGGTGAAGTGAAGTGGCTAATTTACAATTATGATGAAAATTATCAACACAAATCCACGTCTTAACTTTTCAAATTTTGAAAAATATTTTGCCTAATAACTTTTATTTTTATTAATAAACGTCCATGTCTATCTGCTCCTACTGCATTTTGTATTTAAGGTTATTGAGATTAAATATATTGTTAACAAAAACGTAGTTCCATATGTCTTAGTATTTCGGTTGATATTTAATTATTGTACTATAGCACCCGCAATCAAGTAAACAAAACCTTCTCTTTTACATGTCAAAGTAAATTGCGTACTAAAAAGTGAAAAGGACCAGTCTGACCATCCCCAATTATTTTAAATCCCTTAAAGACAAGAAAGAGCATGTCTCCTTTTAATATAACCGTTTAGCTCTGCGATTTTAGCTAATATTACCCAATAAAAGCCCATTTATTATGCAAATCAATGTTGTTTAATATTCCACTATAATATGTTATCGCTAATACAACCATCGTCAACCGTATACTAGTATATTCCGCGATTCAATTGTGTGTGTCCAATTAGACCCACAAATCCATTCACTTTCGCCAAAAATCGCAATTCCGAGAAAGGGTCAAGAGCCAACATAACCTCAAATGCAAATCACAACAATCTTTTCCTTGTCTTAAAACACCTCGACACCGCTTCGATATAAAAAATTACAATATTTCCAACAATTTTCCGACGTACCAATTGCATAAATCTTCGAATACTCATAGAGTATATTCTTCAATGTCTTTCCCATCACTCTGCAGGTGAAGTGTTTCTGTTTTCTGGCCACGGCTAGCTCGTCGGAGGTTTGTAGGAACTCTTGGTAAGCACCGACGCTTTCCTGCTTAAGGTAGCCTAGAAAGAAATCGAACCAAATTGTGACCGAAATTTTTGCATTGATTGTTTATGTTTATATTGGAACTGATTGGAACTTACCGAGCACAAGCTTGGCGATTTGGACCGATGATATAGCATAGTCCTCCATCGCAAGTTAACTAATTTAACTTTTATATTTAACGAACATTAATTTTTGTTTTATCACAGGTTGTTGCTTAGTTTATTTTTAACGGATTAATTTACATTCTACTGAACTTTTTACTGCCAACAGTCAAATCACAAACTATCCATGACAAAAGCGCGCCATATTTTAAAAGCGCAAATATTTTAATTATATTTCTACCAAATTATCTAAAACTACAATTATTACATAAATGAATGCATTTTAATTAATTAACATTTTGAAATAATTTGATTTATATGGTTTGGTAATTTTCGTATTTATGTGTTGGCAGCGCGCAAACTTCGCCTCTGTCATTTCCTGCACACACTTCGTTGCGATCAGCAACCTTTACCAAGATGAAGTAAGTATTGTACAGTCATCTGTTAAAATATCGCTCAATTTTAATCATCCTAACTTGTATCCTTTAAATAAATGTGCATTTTATTGATGTGAACGTGAAAATGACGATATTTTAGCATAATAATGGCGAAAATTGATATTGCTCAATTGAGGTTATGTGTGTTTACTAATCTGATGTTTTTGCTACTAGGATCGGATTGTGTGTATATAGCGGTTATAAAATATACCCAGGCCATGGCAAGACCATGGTCAAAGTGGACGGCAAGGTAAGTAAACAAGAGTAATTTTGTTTTGAGATCTTTAACATGATGTATATTTTATTTTAGAGTTTCCAATTCCTTAACTCGAAATGTGAACGGTCACATTTAATGAAGCGTAATCCACGTAAAGTGACATGGACCGTGCTTTACAGACGTAAACACAAGAAGGGTCAAGAAGAGGAGACCACCAAAAAGCGTACTCGTCGCACGCAGAAATTCCAACGTGCTATTGTTGGAGCGACTCTTAATGACATTATGGCAAAGCGTAATCAACGTCCAGAGGTCAGGAAAGCCCAACGCGAACAAGCCATCAAGTAAATAATTCAAAAAGCTGATTCAATACAATGACTAATCATTGTGTGTTGCTTTTTAGAGCCGCCAAAGAGCAGAAGCGTGCTACCAAGGCAGCGAAGAAGCCGCCACCACCACCCAAACAAAAGGCTGCGCCGAAACAGAAAGCGGCACGTAATGTGCAAAAGGCTGCTCCACGCGTCGGTGGCAAGCGCTAACTAACCTCGACAAGATTATTTTTATGTATTATAAAATAAAATAAACTAAGAAAAAGAGAAATGGCACAAAC
>JARJDW010017055.1:0-25684 GCA_030264715.1 Adinopsis sp. GC000173 | reverse complement strand
GGTTATATTGTCATGAGTATTTACTATAACAATGTAATGACCGTTGCCAATTTATTTTTATAATCACGATAATCTACGATTTTTGTTGAAATGTATACCATATTTCCGGACGGAGGGAATATTTTATTTTAAAATTTCATTAATTTTACGAAATCAGTTGCTAGTAAACGAGTTACTAATTTCACAGCATTTTTAACACCAGAATAGCATAAAATACAAACTATGAAATAAACTCATGATAATTTAATAATAATTTTCTACTAACAGGTATCAACATTTTATTTGAAATTTAAAAACATTACGATACTTGAGGTAAAATCATGACCTTATAATGAAATTGTCAGGTGTTGTTTTACGTTCCATATATGAAACGCAAGTCCTTAATGGGATAAATATTTCTTTTACATTATATACGGGCAGAAACTTATTCTCATACTCGATATTTTTTTTTCACTAATCGTGATTATCTAAGTACATAAGTGAGTATTTTGCACTTTAAGATATGGTTTTTTAGTAAAATTGCAAATAAATATGATTTTTAAAAAATATGTTAGAAATCAAGGTGAGAAACATTTTAATTCTTTTCATTTATTTAACACAAACAATAGATATAACAAAGACATGGTTCTTTAGTAAAATATATAGTTAATCATAAAATTGCGAACAAATATTTAAAAAAATTCTATTAGAAATCAAAGTAAGAAACATTTTAATTGTGTTCGTTTGGTTAATTTTAATCGGCTTATTAACCTTTAGATGCCTGGTTGATATTCATTTTTTACCAATCGTGATGGTCTAAATAAGTCAGTCTTTAATAAAATGTTTGCAAATAAATATTTTTTAATAAGTCTATTTGAAATCAAGGTGAGAAACATTTGAATTCTTTTCGTCCATTTAACACAAACAATATATATGACTTACTTAATTTTAATCGGTTTATTAACTTTTAGATGCATTTGGGATATTAAAATATTTTTAACTGATCGTGATTATCCCAATAAGGTAGTTTTTTGCACAAAAATATGGCTCTTTAATATAATGTTTCGTTTATCATAAAAATAAATATTTAAAAAAAAATTTAATAGAAATCAAAGAGAGGAATATTTGAATTCTTTTCGTCCATTTAACACAAACAATAGATATGACTTAGTTAATTCTAATCGGCTTATTAACTTTTAGATGCATTTGGGATATTAAAATAAATTACATTACATTTTAGGATGAGAGTTTTATAATTTAATTATAAAGTTTGTAGGTAGGCATTTACAGCATTTAACTGTTGTTAAGAATATTTTTTAATTAATGTGACCGATATGGAACTTTATTTACATAATAAATCAGATTATGCATCATGTAACCGATATTTACAACACAAATTTTGAAATGTTTATGAGAAATGAAATTTGACGACATGCAGAATTTGCAATTCTCAACATTTCTTAAAAACTGCACATTATCAATTTTTTGGTAAATAATTTGCTATTTAAAAGAAAGAAATATGATATTTCTGAGAAGAAATTAAGTGAGGTTGTTTATTAATAAATTAAGATAATCTCTAGAAAACTAGAGCTTTGTATCAACAGGATAATTCTGACTGATTATCAGTCAGAAGTCAGGTTGGAAATCAGTGAAAATCGTCTCATCATGCGATCTGACGCGTCAATTAGTTGTATTAAGGTATTTCTGGCTAGTTACCAATCAATGTCATTGAAGTTAGGAATTCGAATTGTAAAATCGACAACTGGTCAGAAGCTAGACAATTTTGTCTTGATGATAACAACAAAATAATATACCCCATTTAGTGCTATTTCGTTTTACGCTCAAGTTGCTGGCACCAACCAACCGCGTTAACCAGGCCACAGTTGCACTTAAATCTGCTTAAATCTGTAATTAATTTTGCATTAAATACCTATAATGTTATCACATAAACGGTTTGTTTATTTACGAAATTGTTCATAATGCATTGCAATGCAATGCGAATAATTTCATTTCTCCCTGTGCATGCGCTTCGCATTGCGCGCGCATTGTCTCACAATGTTTCTGCGGCCGATGGGTTCGTTAGCGGTTCAAATGCGCATCGACTGCGTGAGCCGTGAGAACGTATACTACGTATACTACGTATATTAAACTCTACTCCCGAGAAGCAGCTGAGAGAGTTTTCCCATCCAGACACGTTTGCGTGAAAATGTGCGATATTGTGGGCGCACGTGTACGTGCGAATTGTGTGTGTGTGCGATTTATTTGAAAGAAATGACGTTGTGGAGTGCGTAACGAGTGGTAGATTTTGGAATTTCACTATTTCTTTTGAAGAAGGTAAGAAAATGATGCAGTTTTTATTTAATGAATAATTTTAAAAATTTATTCATTTAATTTAAAAGTTATCTTTAAGTTATGTAAATTGCTATAATTAATTAATATTGCACAATCTTTTGAAAATACTTGAAATATAATGATTCAATTTATTAAAAAAGAATAAAAATTTTAGATTGTATTGTTAATAACATACAAAACAATTCAAACAAACTTTTTTTTGTTAATAATTTACATTTTTCCATGCACTTTTGTCAACATCATTGAACAAATGCGGCAATTAAAACTTTTTTTCCGAACAAAACAACGCAACCGTCTGGTAAATTTTGAATTTTTTTAATAACATAACGATAAATAATCAATAAACAAAACCGAGTTTGTTGTTTTTGTTGTGGGAACATGTGGGCGGTTAGGCAGTTCTTTCAACACATTCGAATAGACGAACAACAAGATTTCTTCGCTCGCTGACTGTTTTCTTACAATGTTATGTATTGAATGAATATATACAGAGTGCATTGAAAATGTGGTATTTTGGCAATGCATTGTTTTGTATTACTCCTAAAAATTTCTAGATGTTTCATATTATATATGTTTCTCAAAGTAAGTAGTAGAAATTTATAATACATTTTTGTATGAACTAAAAGTTTATTTATTTAATATTTAGATATAAGAGTTTATAATAAAGTAAATTTGATTAAATATATTGGAAGTTTATTGTTTTGTAATGCTATGCACTATAATAACTTCAAAAATTTATAATTATTTGAAATTGAAAAGTAATTAAACTATGGCATTTAGTGCTTCCTATTTCATGCCTTACAAAATGTAAGAATGTGTTTAAAAATAAAGAATTTATAATATATTTTTGTATCAATTAAACAACTCATAAAATTAAATATTTAAAAGTTTATTTAGTTAAAATTTAGATATATGAGTTTATAATAAAGTGAATTTGATTAAATATATTGGAAGTTTATTGTTTTGTAATGCTATGCACTATAATAACTTCTATATGTTTCAAAAATTTATAATTATTTAAAATTGAAAAGAAATCAAACTATGGCATTTAGCTCTTTCCATTTTATGCCTTACAACATGTAAGAATGTTTTTAAATATAAGGAATTTATAATACATTTTTGCATCAACGAAATATCCCATAAAATTAAAACCTCCAAACTAGATATTTACTTAATTTTAGGTATAAGGATTTATATATAATAAAGTAAATTTGATTGAATAAATTGGCAGCTTATTGTTTTGTAATGCCATGAACTCTATTAACTTCTATATGTTTCAAAAGTTTTAATTATTTTATATTGAAAACACATTGCGCTATTGCATTTTAGCTTTTCCAAAATAAAATAAAAAATCTCTCATCTTTAATGTTTTTAAAAGTTACATCTATGTCAATTTGAGCCATAAGGGTTTATAATAAAGTAAATTTATTTAATACCCACTTTTTTCAAATAAAATTATGTTAATTTGCATTGAGTATTATTTTATTTAAATTTTACGTCGTCTTAAAGTTCAAAAACTAAAATTACACAATGAAAGAAAATTATTATTTAAATCACTTTATACCTACGTAGTAGTTTTGACGTAAGTTACAAATATTTCATACAAAACTTAATTTATTATTTAGCGCACTACATAACTATGTATATGTACTGGAATTTTATTTTTAGCCTAATAGTGGAATTCGAGCTACACTTCCAACATTGAAACCGTCATTCGAACCGGGGGTTTTTAATGAATAATTTAAAATATCATCAAGTAATTGATTAAGTAATTTAAAAAAAAAGAAACGAATATCGTTAGTGGAGAGATATTGCTAATGCAAGAGTTAATTGAAAATCAATCAAACTACATTATTCTTACACTTCAAAGGTTACGCCACATTTGTTTGCAAACCGAATTCAAACAATTTATAGCAATTATCTAAAGGTTCGGTGGAGTGTTATGCGGTTTTAAATCGAAATAATATATAGATTTAACTCGAATATAATCATCTGTGTGTGCTTGATTGATAGATAAATGATATAGATGTATGTATTTCATCATTATTAAATTATATATATTAAATTCTGCAAATCATATACATTAAAAATTATTTATTGTATTGAATTAAAATTTGCAATTTTTAATATTCATTGCTTGGACATTCTTAACTATCTATTAGTAAAAATATGGAAAAGTAGAAACATTTTAATTATTTAAAGCTTATATAACAAATTAAATATAAAAATGGGTATAAATGTTATAATATACACTTCAAACAAATGGAAATGGAATGTTGATGCCAACTAGTAACAAAAAATCTTTAGCTTTTACTAAATTTATGAAAATATATAAAATGTTTCGAATTGACAAGTTATCGTAAAAATATTAATTTATTTTTGTTTAAACATTTTCAATATTTGTTAATAAAACTACTGTATAATAAAAATGTAGTTAAAATTAAATTGATTGGAAATTCTTACCTATCTATTTGTAAAAATAAGGAAAAGTAGAAACATTTTAATTATTTAAAGTTTTTATAATAAATTAAATATAAAAATAAGCTTAAATGTTATAATATACTATTTAAACAAATGGAAATGGAATGTTGATGCGAAATAGTAATAAAAAATCTTTAAACTTTTACTAAAATTGTCAATAAGTTAAATGTTTCGAAGATGAGCTATCGCTATTTTAATTATTACAAAATTGTAAAAAATCAGATCATTTTGTCTAGAAAAATCATTGAAATTTTATCTAAAACTGTATAAAATGTTGTAAATCATAAATAAATATAATTGCATGGAAGTTCTTAACTATCTATTAGTAAAAATATGAAGAAGTAGGAACATTTTAATTATTTATGGGTTTTATAATAAATTAAATATAAAAATGAGGCTAAATGTTATAATATACACTTTAAATAAATGCAAAAACATCTTTAAATTTTTACTAAAGTTGTCAAAAAAATACATTGACAAGTTATCGTAAAAATATGAATTTTTATCTATTATTTTGAAATTCTGATCATTTTCTCTTGAAAAAATCATAGAAATTTTATCTAAACTTGTACGAAATGTTGTAAATAATAAATAAATATTTCTTTCTAACAGCGTTTTCGGTGCGCGTTTCGTCCCAAACGCATAATCGTACAACATATTTGAGCGAGGAGTGTCCGGCACGGCTCCCATCAGCCCACGCGCACCAAAACAGACCCACACACTCGTCTCTTTAACATACAATGCACACCACCGATGAATTCATAATTAGCAGCACGGTGTGCGCGCACTCTTCGTGCGGCGTTTGTCGCTGCTTTTTTTTTATTGCACCAAGTTATGGCGTTGTTTGAGTTCGCGACACGATCTAGTCGAATATCATCTATTCTTCGCTATGTGGTAACAACATTTTTCTAACGAAATGAATTTCTGTTCGTTTTCACGTATTTTTAATAAATGGGACACAAATAAATGCTTCATCAAATTTATGTTGATATTTTTATTCCTTATCAG
Source organism: Adinopsis sp. GC000173 (assembly GCA_030264715.1). Lineage (NCBI taxonomy): Eukaryota > Metazoa > Arthropoda > Insecta > Coleoptera > Staphylinidae > Adinopsis > Adinopsis sp. GC000173. Next base: position 19,867 of record JARJDW010017055.1, on the reverse strand, counting down.
ACACACGAAGCATTTTATTATATTCTAAAAAAGATACAGATTTAAAATGCGTTCAGATATGGATATGGAGATAAATGTTTTATTTATATTTAGTATACCTATTAGGTGATTAAAAAACTGTAACAGGCTGCGTCTGACTTGGTCTGTGCTGCCCGCATATAATTACGAGCTCGCTGTTGCTACCGAGATTTCGATGCCAATAGGGAAAAAAATGCATGAATAAAATACAGAAAAAACTGTAGGTAAAGTTTAAAATATTTGTTGCTACATCTTGGTGAAGCATTATTATAACATCAAAGAATAATAATTAATTTAAATTTCATAGTGAATCGAAAACAAGTGTTTTAATTAAAAATATAACTATTATAGAAGCAACTTTAAAATAAATTTTACTAAGCAAATTCGTTGTCATGTCGATGTTTATTTTTCTTAAGCAATAAAAGTGTTAAAACAATTAAGACGATATAACACAAATAACTATAAAAAAACATCAATATTCTAATTCTACTTTTAACTAACGAATGGAAACTACATAAGATACTTATATTGAAATCAGAAAATTTAGCAAAAGTAACTAGACGCTAAGATAACTAAGTTATTGCAAATAATGAAGCGGCTCTTAGATGAGTAATACAATTGTCAATATGCTGCAAATTTCTGTTTAGAAAACCTATAAATTCAAAATTTTCTAAAATTGCAAAAAGTATGCAAGACTTTCTAAGAGAATTGGGAAAAATCTATAAAATCGAGAAATGGCACACAAAAAGTAAAAAATGTCTAAAAAATAACAAAAAAGGGGCTAGAAAGTGGCATATCCTGATTTTTTCTGTTTTTTTGCACTTTTTATCTCTCTTTTGTACTATTCATTCTATTTTTTATAAAAATTGTATAAAAATATGCAAACCCTTCCTAAAAAAGTGGGAAAAATGTAGAAAATAGCGTACAAAAAGCGAAAAAGATGCATTATTTAAATGTATTTTTGCACTTTTTATCTCTCGTCTGTACTTTTTAGATACAATACAATTTGCGGCTTGATGCAATTCTTTGTAAAATTGTCTTTTAAAACGTAGACGTTTTAGATATTTGACTTACTATCGATCATCGCCATCATTAATTATTGTCATACTACATCTACATATATCCCCCAAGATGACTTTTTTGTAATTTTCTATTTTTTCAAATATCATTGCATATAAGATGCGTTTCGTGATATCGTGGTATCTCTGATATGCCTAAGAAGTTTTTGTGATTACGTTATCGCGTAGATAACAAAGCGAAGAATAATCTTTGCTTGATCTGTTTGGCTTGCATCTGATATGTACACTTTCAGGTGACGGAATAACAAGAGTAATTCCGTAATCAACATTTACGTATTTTGGGGTTTATGTGATACCAAGATTCAAGATTCAAGCAATTCTTTTACCTAATGAATTTTAAATGTAATATTTATCTATAAATATAATCAAGTTATTTTTTTTATATTTACATTGTTTGCAACTTCAATTTCAACGTCAAACTTTGAAGCCCGTTTTCCATAATATTGTGCACAGTTTTAATTATATTAACGCCTATGAATTACGATCACTTTGTACAGCCAGATTATATATAATTTTCTCTTTTGGTGCTCCAGTTTCAAAGTCTCATTTGCGACACTGTTTGTTCATGAATTAGTTAAAAATATAATATTGAGTGAAATTGGTTTCATGCTTTTGTAAGTACGTACAGTAATGTGTCACCCTATTTTGTATTGCAAATTTAATCGATTATGTGTGATAATATGCCATGAATTTGTTAATGATATAAAGGGCTATGACAATTGTCGGCTTAAATTAAACTGATTCCCTGATATATATACCTACTTTTGGCAATGAACAATTAAGTAAATTTAAACATTTATATTAAAATATCAAAAGTTGTAAAGTTAAGTAAAATTAGTGTTTGCAAAAATTTAAAAGTAGTAAAGCGAAAAGTGCTACTTTGTAGTTTTATGCAACTCTTTGATGATCCTTTGATCCAGTTTTATTATTCTTGTACTTTTACGCAAATCAACAATGACTACAAGCTAATGATATAATATAATTTTTAAAAAGCTAATGTCGAGGGTCTACTTGACTCTAATCAGACGAGAGGGACCTGGGTAAAAGAGAACAGTAAAATTATATCGCGAATGATAGAAAGAGACCATGGATGAGAGAGGATCCGATTGAAGAGGATCGCCGAGGGTAAATAAGACGTGCAAAAGGAGACAAGAAAAAATCTGATCACGAAATTTCGACCATTCAATTAAAATAATTTATTTTGCATTTCAATATTAAAACATAGATAATATTTTACTTCGATTTGAACTATTTTACCTTAAAACAATCCAATTTATGATATTTATGATAACTTTTAAAGTTTACGAACTAAGAAGAGAAACGAAAACTATTGAGCGACTTTTAAATATCCATTAAAAATTCTTAAATTTGCAGTATAATACCTATAAATTCATCGCATGGGAAAAATTAAATCTTTAGTCAAACGCAACTTTTCAGCCCACAATCATGTCATATTTCTTAATATTTATAATCCACCTACACGTACTTATTGTTATTATATAATAAATAAGAAAAATGGGAAGTATTAACAAGTACAACAAAATGCATTTTATGAATAATTATGAATAATAATAAAAATTCATTAGATGATAGATAAGAGAAATTAATGCGATAAATATCAATACTTCCAACTTAATATTATGTTTTTTAAATAAATATTATCTAATTAATCTCAGAAAAATACCCAGAAAAATAAAATAAAATAGACACTTATTTGATATTGTTTATCTACGTATATTTAATACTTTGGGACATTTTAATATTTTGAAAAATTGCCCCACTTATTTAATGCCTTTTTCAAATTGAATTTATTTTTTATACTCTCTACACGAGTTGAGAAAAAGAGCTTTTTGTTTACAGTGACAAGAAAAAATACTCTTGAAAACTTGACTGATATTTTGCATTCAACGGATAAACAAAATTTGCTAGGTTTTGATAAGATATGTTGCTTAAAAATTCGCAATAATTAAAATAAATCGTATTTTGCTTTCAAAAATGCATCCTTCTTTGTAATCTTTTTGTAAATATTCTAAAACACTTTTTTCTTGTCTTGCGAATAATCGATACAGAACATATCTAATCAAGTAATTCATTGATCGCAAGTAAAAGTCGGATTAGTAAAAGAGTATAATTTCCGCATTTTGTCCACCACATGTTTGCAGTTATGTTTAAAGAAAAAATATACGTAAATGGGAATTTCGGTATGAAATATTCGCTGGCCATTTATCCAGCCGAAGTGTGTATGTTTTATATATATAGCATGTGGAATATATTAGTACGAAGTAAAGTAAATTTATTCAAATTGCTTTCTTACATCATTTTTATGTGACACATTTTATCCGCGATATTGCAACCGGCCAGACATTGACAATAAATAAACGCGCCACCAAATTAGAAGAAGTGCGCAACGGTGTCTTTATTGCCCCTTGTGATAATCGAGGATAAATGCTTATATGATTAAGTGATATCACAAATGTAATGTGTGCATTATTTAGTGAGAATCTCCCATATTTTATATAAAATTTTTGCTGCCTTTAGAATTTTATTTAAAAATTAAGGGGCTCCATTTAAAAATCGTGTTGTAATGCACAATTAGATGACTTAGATGTTAATAAATTGTGTTTAATTAGTTCCTAGTGATAATCGTGGATAAATACTAATATGATTAAGTGATATCAGAGATGAAATTTATTGAGAATCTCACATATTTTATATAAAATTTTTGCTGCTTTTAGAATTTTAATTCAAAATTAAGAGGTTCCATTTAAAAGTCGCGTTGTAATGCACAATCAGATGACTTAGATGTTAATAAATTGTGTTTAATTATTTCCTAGTGATAATCAAGGAAAAATACTAATTTGATTAAGTGATATCATAGATGAAATTTATTGAGAATCTCACATATTTTATATAAAATTTTAGCTTCTTTGAGAATTTTGATTTCAAATGAAGGTGCTCTATTAAAAAATCGCGTTGGTCATCGGAAGATCGTGATCATGCACAATCAAGATGATTATAATTTGTGTTTAATTATTTCCAAAATCATAGCAGATTGCCTAACTTATGGAACATGCTATCTAAATCTACATACACCTTGAATGTTTAAAATAGTACCCACTGGCTTGAATGCACTTATGACCCGTATATATGCCCGTATGCCAGATGTATTAACAAACATATTCAAAGATAAAATTTTTAAAATTAGTTAATTAATTAGCCAAATTATTACCATCAAATAATGGTTTATAATCAGTTTTCAATATTTATTCTAAAAAATTAAATAATTTTATATGCACAAAACTATTCAAAATTGTAGTAAGTGAATGTAGTTTTATAAAAGATAAAGAAATTTATAATAAAATTAAATAAAATCGTTAAAACAAAAATATTGAAATTTCTAGTATTTCTGTAATATTTTACATTAACTTTAAATCATAATAATATATTTTTTATAAAAATCTCTTCTCAACGATAATTTAAAATCCCATCTAATTTTCTGTTGTAATTCGTGTATGAAATTGATGCCAGCTGTTTTCCCTAAACAGACTATTAACTTGCCTATATAGTAAATTTTGCAACGTATGCATCGTTTGTAAGATGGGAGAAGAGCTGGGCCACCCACAGATTATTTAACCTCTTGGTAAACTTTTTAAATAGTTGAAAAAAAAATTAAGTAAGGCTGCTTTCACGGTGTTGACTCGTCATGTATTATTATAAAAAGTGATCGAGCCAGTCATTGTGACATCTTCAAATACATGCCTACAGCAAGGGTTATACATATATTGTTTTACTGTAATGCTTAGGTACACTTAACGAAATCAATAACAAAATAACTTTTTATTATTATGTTTAGAGATCTGTTCAATTTTTATTAAATTAAATAACACCTTTAACGACACTAACACAAAAATGGGAAATTGAATAAAATCGCTAGCAATAATGTTAGATAAGTTTTAAGTACCTGTGTTTATTGCGGTTAGCAAACCAAACTTTAACAACTAAAATTATACGTTCGTATTGATGTTTGGAGAATTGTAGTGATTTTTGGATAGACATTTCCCTTCTAAATTATAAGAAAATTCATAACTATGTTTGGAATACATGTAACGAATTGGAAAGATATTTTTGTATAAAAAAAACTTCTAAATGTCATCATTGAAAAAAATGTAATTTTACTTAATTTTTTAAAATTAATTCAGACTTTCGAATTGTTGTCTAGTTTTTGTATATTTTTATAATTTTTTATTAAGAAAAAAATGATATACAGCACTCGCACTTTGATTTTTTAAATAATTAGTGAGTGATTGTACATCTACCAATATATTAAATAAAATCAACTTTTCATAATTGAATTGGGTCAGTTGATTAATTGGTCACTGCAATAGAATTATAAATAATATGATTCAATTATCTTTTATTAAGCAAAAAATTGCTATAGGTACAACATGAATTGATTATTTGAATTACTAACGAGTTGTTGTACAACTAACGATATATTAAAATCTCCTCAACTTTTTATAACTGAATTGGGGCAGTTGATAACAAACTTATTAGAACTACCACACTATGTAATTGTTCACTGTAATTCAATTATAAATAATATGATTCAATTATCTTAATAGGTGTTACGGATTCAAAAAGGAAAAAGCACTTATGTTTGTAGCTTTTGGAAAAATGCAATATAGAAAATATTAAAAGAACGTTAACTATTGATTTATAATTTCTTATTTCGGACTGCAAGATTATGTACGGAAACTCGATAGAATTCTTCGCAAATTCGTTGAGCAGTACTGTTTCGAACGGTACACAATCATTAACAAGAACAAGAAGAAGAAGATCTCATTGGCAATTTTATAACTAGGCAATAATGCTAGATGCTGACAGTCGTTATTGGAAAATGTAATACATTCATCGCACTCCCACTTTTAAACTAACAACTTACAAATATCCATTTTAAGATAAAACCTCATTATATTGTGAAGAATATTTAAAAACCTTAAATTTTTTTGGTTGTACGAATTATTGACGTTGAAAAATGCCATCAAAACATGCAATTTAATATAATTAGTTCAGTAATAACCTCAAAAATGATATTAGATTAAAGCGTTTTTAGTATCTGTTTTAAAAATTGATTACAAAAGCACTTCTATATGCTGTTGTTTCAACAAACTAATGACTGATGAAATGAGAAACAAACTTAAGCACCTCAAATTTTCTTGATTGTACGAATTCTTTTTGGAAAGATTGATTGCAAAAGTACTCCCATATGTTGATATTTAAATAAACTCTTCACTGATGACATGAGAATCAAACTGCTACTTAACACTCTTACTCGTACTTCATAAATTGCTATCATATTGATTATATTGTCTAGCTTAGTTCATTACGTTTTTTTTAAAATGTGTAACTATACATAGCTGCAAGGCAGTAGATACACTACCTACAGATTTGCCAACAAAATATTTAATCGAGTCACTAGCATCACTCATTGAGAATGACATTAGATTACAGCACTTTTAGTATCTGTTTTTGAAAAATTAATTGCAAAAGTACTCCCATATGCTAATATTTAAACAAACTAATCACTGATGACAGGAGAATCAAACTGCTACTTAACACTCTTACTCGTACTTCATAAATTGCTATCATATTGATTATATTGTTTAGCTTAGTTCATTACGTTTTTTTTAGAATGCGTTACTATACATAGCTGCAATAAATGCTGCAAGGCAGTAGATGCACTACCTACAGATTTTCCAACAAAATAGTTTAATCGAGTCAATAGCATCACTCATTGAGTTTTATCTAGTTGTTCAAACGATGTATAACCGTTGTGCGCTTACTACGCCGAATAATAACGTCCTATATTTATGGAATTGAAGCTGGCAGCAGCCAACAAAAAGACTTTGTAGGAACTTTTCTAATGATTATGTTAATTTGATATTATATAATATAATCTTGCAGAAAATATCACTGTCATAAAACTTGAAAATTATTATTTTAATTAAAAGCGTTCAACTCACTAAGTGAATAACTTTCAGAATACATTTTGCCTCTTTTCAGTTCCTATTAAAAGCGTGATATCCTCATATATTTGCGCATTTAATAACTATGCATGATTATATTTTCGCTAGTTTTGTGATAAACTATAATTATATGTGACACCGTTTTATTTTTCAGAAAAATATTGTAAAATCTTCTTTTAGCATTGTTTTTAATAATTTTTAGTTAGTATAAAATATTATGGAAGTGTAATTGTAGGGTTTTTAAATCATAATTCATTATGAATTGACTTGCCATATATGTAGGTACCTATGCATAACAAAACACTATTGATTGATTCTTTAATATGCATGTTTTTAATTGCTCTTTCAGTAGGTTTAGTTTCGAAATACAATTTTTCTTAAATTTTATACAATAATGCATCTATTAATACAGGTCGTTAACTTTCTATCGATCAAATAAATTTATAACTTTGATTAATTTTCCCAGCTAGATATCGAGAAAATACATTTTGATTCCTAATATAGGACGGGTGGAGTTCATATATCGTATGTTAGTTAAAAGGCTAAACTAATTTTAAACAAATTTGTACCAATTTTCGTTCTTTAGCATGAAACCCCAATTTCTGCTTATCCCAAGTTATGGATATAACCTATCTTATCGTAAAATTTTGAGAAATTTCATAGACATATTTTTCAAAATTTGTTTGCAATTAAACTTGCTTAGTTTTTACTTACTATGTTTTCAAAATGTTTTGTTTCTGTATTTTATTGCGTTGCAAAAATTATACAGAATCTTTTTTTGGATGCAGTTTTGATTTTAAGGAGACAACTTTTCTAGTCACATATGTGCAATACCCACAAGTACCTAAACATCTAATTTGGGATGAATAGTTTTACGTTAGCTCACACATTTGTTGCAATAGAGAATATATGAAGCGCAATAAGCCTCTCTGTCAGATTAAATTCGAATGCGTTGAAAATATGCATCTTCTTTGTGAGTAGGTTGCGTTTTCGATAAACAACCGCGTTTCTATTCTGATGTGAATATGTTGTTGAACGTTCCAACCCACTGAAAGTGCGCTGGTGTAGTAATGTGGACGTGGAGGCAAAACCTACACACACGTTCCGAGTCGCTTTGCGTTCCCACACAACAACTCGAACTGTTTCGGTTCGAATGAACAATATATACGGTGAAAAGATTTTTTTCGAATTGATATTTAATTCCTAATATAGATAGTTAAAACTTGCAAAAAATGCCTTCAAACGACTAATTTAAACTTAATGGAAAACTTGCTATGTTCTTTGATTTTTAATGCATTGATTAATTTTAAATTTTTTAAGTACAAAAGTTTCTATAAAATTACAATGTTTAAGTTTTTATTTCAATTTTGTAGTAAAAAAAGAATTTTTAAACAGCTTTTAAAAATTCGCAATTAGAAACGTAACTATATATAACCAATTTTATGTTTGTAAGTATATACAATCTATAATACTGATGATTTTAATAAAAACTTTAGGATATTTAAGAATGAAAAATAAAAGCAGTTCTCACTAGGTTAAATTTCTTTTAATTAAAGAAAATTATATATTAATATACTCGGTAATGTTATAGTAAATTACATATTCAAATCTTGATCTATTTTGTTGGTGAAACTGAATGTGATTGGATTCATATGAAACCGAATTTAAGAAAAATATGTATCTAGCATACATTTTTTTATATTTAAATTGAAAGACTCAGATTTGAATTAATTACTTAATATTTGAATATTTTTATAGTTGCAAGTTTTAGTTTGACAGCTTTTTAAAAGAAGAAATCCCCAATAATATTAATAAGTCTGTTTTCTTCTTAACATAGATATATTAAAATATTATTTTTATTATCTTTTTTATTAAATGTAGATGAAATGGCAAGAAAATAGGTTTAAAAGTAAAGCCATATTACTCGTACATTGCGTTTTGCAAGACTTTAAGTAGGCATTAATTAATTCAATGCTTAGGAAATATTTTTTACATATGTTAATGTTGTTGTTTTTATTTAAAAGACCTAATTTTAAAAAGGAAAATCAAGTATATACCACAGAAAGGGTGTCCGTTTTAGACATTTTATATGAACTGGTAAAGTAGATCTTAAATAACATAAGAAATGTATATAACATTTGTACTTCATAAAGGGCACAAAAATATTTATAAAGTAATAAAGTGAATGTTCACTTTTATAACCAATAAATAAGATAAAAGCACTTTTAGTAGCAATATTTGCCTAAACCTTTCCTGCTTCTAAGTAACATTATTACCATTGTTTAAATTAACTAGAAAATGATTGCACAATTAAGTACATCCTATGTATAAGACATTAAAGTTAAATGCTATTTTTAATAAATGACAATTAAATTTCTTAAAAATTAATACTTAATAAAATCCGATTATAATTATATCCAGTAAACGATTTTTGTGATTTGTTAACTTTGCTGAAATCGTCCAGCGTTGCACAATGCATGATTAAAATTTATATAAAGAAACAAAATATTTCGAGATGCCGAAATGAATGAATGATGTCTTGTTGCTATAAAAAGAAATTTGAAAGCTAGAGAGAGATTTCGATTCGATGTGTCTTTATATGGAGTTTATTATTTTATAACATGTGGATTTTAGGTTTAACTCTCACGTTGAAAAAATCAGTTTATGAAATTTCAAGTTGATTCCTATTAATGTCAACTCGTTTTACACTTGAAAAATATAATATTGTACAAATAGTAAAAATGAAATGAATATTATGAGTAGATAATATATTTTCCTGCTTTGATTTATTATTTTATAACGTGTAGATTTTTGGATTAATGGTCATGTTAAAAAAAAGGTTTATGAAATTTCAAGTTGATTGCTATTACTATCAACTTGTAGCTAAAACAGTTTCAAAATATAATATTATGCAAATAGTAAAAATGAAATAAATATTATCGGAGGATAATACATTTATTTATTCATGCAATTTTTCTTCTTTTTCTGTTTTTATTTTTATTTATTATTTTATAACAAATGGATTTTAAGTTTAATTCTCATCATTTTATGAAATTTCAACTTGATTGCTATTAATGTTAACTTGCAGTTAAAACACTCGAAATATTGTACAAATAGTAAAAATGAAATAAATATTATGACTATAGATAATACATTTATTTATTCATGCAATTTTCCTTTTTCTCTGTTTTTATTTCATCAATTCTTTGTGAATATGTTACTGCTGCGAATCCATTTTTGTTCGGCATAAATTTTAATGTAAGATTGAATAAAACACGTATTTACCACAATAAGCGTAGAATAGAAGCGAACAACGCATTGTGAGTGAGCTAACTTTTCATCTGCGCGTCTGATGTGTCCCTCATTCTATCATCAGCATGAAATGGAATAATTTCTATCATTTGCATATAGATACGTGCTTTGCGAATCGACCCTCCCACAAAATAAATTCTAAACAGTTGTATATACATTTCATTCGGTTTATTATCACATATTAAATAGGATTTTATACTTCATATATAGAACATTTTTAGCCGGTTGTACCATATGTACAATGCATACGAATTGTTCGCTTCTAAGGCTAGTTAAATTTGCATATGTGTGTGCGATGTTTCATTTCAACTTGTTTATCTATGAATTATTATTTTATGTTAATACGTCTACGTTTTAATTCAAATTAATTCGACTCCCTTTAAAAGCAATAAATGTTAAAATAGCAATTCCCTAAATTTAGGTATATAAATCTTTTATGTCGTTAATGTTTATAAATGAAATTATTAAATTTTCCACTGGACGAGTTGGCAACTAAATAATTGCCGATTTGTTCAATGAAATGAAAGAGTTTTTGTTTTAAATTTGAAAAAACTTTAAAGTATAAAGTATTTTTCATTTTGTTCGATGAGCTGTTTTCATCTTTCTGATGATGGTTTTGATTTGGTCCTCATTAAGCTCAGCTCATCGACCTTAACTTTACGTAACATTTTGGCGGCTTGCACTGCGTTCTTTCCTTTACAGAAATCATAAAGCAAAATATGGCGAAAATGTCGTTTTTGCACTTCATATTAATGTTTAGGTAAAAAAACACTTTGAGAAAATATCTATGCAATGAACTTTTAAAGCTAGGTTAGAATGAAGAAGAAGAAGATCATAACATTTACGGATATCTTAAAAATGGGAGTGAAAAACATCTATAACTGAAATCGGCAATTACTTAGTTGCCAGTCCGATACAAATTAAAACTGTAGTATTAAAATTATTTAGAACAGTTTTAAAAAGTTGCATTTTTTTACTGGAAAATTAGAAGAATAAATGACGTGTCAGAATTTATCTAAATTTATCTAATTAATGTTATTCACACAAACATTAAATAAATAATTTCTGACATTAATAATCAAGAAAAAAAATATTTATTTCGCTGTAAGTTCAGAAAATTTATTACATTTCTTGAGCATAAAATAATTACAACTCTCTTGAAATAAATTCTGAAATATTTACGGTTTTAATCAGGACCATAACTCCATAATGAAAATGTCTCGCATTGTATTTTAGAATAATGCAATTATTAAGTGAGCAAAATGTCTGCGCGCCCCGCTTTGTGTGAAAATTGAAACAATTTCGTTACCGATAATAAAATTAAAAATGAATAGGGTGGCAGCTTTGCATTACGAAAGTTCAAGCTTTAATAAAATATAGAGGTTATTGACATTTATTTTTTTTTCTTCACTTGATGATATTATTTATTTGGCAGGGTAAGCTGGGGAATAGTGCAACACTTTTTCTCCGAATGTCTATAACTGAATTAAAATATGATAGATGTTCGAAAAGTAATTTACTTCTATAATATAATATTTAGCGATTTAAATACAGTGTATATGAAATTTCTAGAAGTTTAATTAGTTGCTAGAAGTATAAGTATTATTTTGTGATATGATTATTAGTTTTAGTACTACAAATTTAAACATTTTAGTTTAATTGCTAAATGAAAATATCTATCAAGTTAATATAAAAAATCTTATAAAACCAAATGTCGAGAAATTCGGTTGCGTTGAATTCAATGGCACAGTCGGTTTGTAAAGATAGCGCGCGTTGTCGATAAAAAATTTAAAATAAAATAAGTAAGATGTTGTAGAAACATTCCGCATTGGGTTTACTCGCGAGGTCCCATGTTTTTTGCAGAAAAAAATTTCAATTCGAGCACCTAAATAATAATTTTAACGCCTTTACATTTATCTTAAATTAAACTTTTTTCTTTAGCTATTTTAGTTTAATTGCTAAATGAAATTTATATTTATCAAAATAATTCATAATTAAAAATCTTTTAATCCAAATATAGAAAAATTCAACAATCATGGGACTTGGTAGATGCATCAAATTCGGCCACGCTGAATTCAATGACACAAACGGTTTGTCGATAAAAAAATTAAATAAAATAAGTAAGATGTTGTAAAAACAACCCGTATTGGACAAGGGCCCGGGTTTTTTTCAGAAAAAGTTTTCAATTTGAGTAGCACCTACAATCTTATTATTATTTTAACGCAACTTTTATGTATTATTTTCCGTTTTATTATTGCGGAAAATCTGAAAAGCGATTTTCAACAAAAATGCAATAAAAATTTATGCGTTTGTGGTTTATATAAAGTTCAACAAGTATTGTATTTATCTAAACGGTTTGGCAATATTGCATGCTACATTTTTTTATGAAAAATATCTATAAATATTTGTTTGTTGATTTTGCTTATTGCTAAATACCAATTACTACGTTATGATAGTTAACAAGTTGTTATAGAATATTTTTCATTCCATGTTTAATTTAAATTTGCAATTTGATTTTATAATTTTATTACCAAAAACATAAATAATATATTTGTCCATCAAATATAATTCAATTAATTTAACTAAATAAAATTAAGTAATTTTTGTCATAAATGTCTATTACATATTCCGCCGTATGTTTAATTATGTTCTTACTAATGTTCACTCTTAAATCATAAATCCTATTATTCGTATCATATTCAGTATATTCTCTTAATTACGTAATAAATCTTATCATATATGTTATGTACATTATTTAAACTTAAATTCTCATTAAAAAACGAAATGAAATAGGAGAGAAATGCAATTTTTGTAAAATGTCTTTAAAATAGTTGAAAGATTTAGTAATAACATTAATAACATTGTTTAAAGACTTTTTTGTACATCAAAACGTAGGCACAGGTATAACAATGAATCAATATATTTTTAAACGAATAAATATGGTTAATAATATAAATTAATCACCGCTTGTGTGTTGATTTGCGAACGTTACGTGATTGAGCGCGATTTATCAATCTACACACTCACCTCGGACATAAAATGTGATGCAGAGCGCCGGGGGGCAAGTTTAGCGGTTCGGAAAATTCGTACGTAAAACCTGGAACGATTCATCATCCTAATGGCAAAGTTTTGTTATCTAAACACTTCTCATATTTATTACATTTTTTTCCAGATAACTTCTAACTCGAATATATCAAACACTGGATGCAGGTTAAAAATGTTTATGCGATATTAATAAATAAGCAACTTTTATACTTTTTCTTCTTCTCAGGTTTTTCACTTGAAAAACAAATTTCAACTTGGATTGATTTAATTAAATTAAATTAATTTTATTTGAGGATGAATTTATTACAGCTTCGTAAATACTAACATTTTTATGGTTAAATAACGCAAAGTGAAATTACCTCGATACGTATATGTATACATTTGCATAAATACTTTTTATCATTATTATTATTTTTTCTTTCAAATTCATATCATCATACATAAATTGCAGGGTTGAAACGATTAAAATCATTTGATTTAAATCAGAGTTAAATCGCATTGATTATTTTAAAAAAATCATTGCTTTAAATCACACATGCATCGATGATGCTTCTAGTTGAATTTTAGTAGCAAAATAATTATTTTGCTTTATTAGTTTTTTTAACCGATAAAAATACATTCGATACATGTGGTACAAATTCGTAACCTAAAAGAACGATTATTCATATAAATAAAAGGTAAATTATTAATTGCAATTTGTTATATCATAATTTCCTAATAGATAACTTCCAGAAAATTTGACATTATTTGGACCAAATATTTAAAAAAATCAAAAATCTGATTTAAATAAAAAAAATCATATTTTTTCTAACCCTGATAAATAGTAATTTATTGGTATAATCATTTCAATAAAAACAGTATTATATATAATAGATAGAATAATTGGTTTTAAAATTCAATCAAGTTAATATTAAAAAAGCTCATAAATTGAATTCTTTTACTATTTACTAAAATAAAAACGTGAAATTTGCATACGCTGCATATAAATTGGTGCGCAACTGAAATTTCAGCATACCTGGTTGCACTTATAACAGATAAATTTACCTACTATATTTTTTCGTGGCCTTTTTCCTATTTTAATTAATTAAAATTCAAATTGTATCCAAGGAGCGTTCGCCGCATTAGAATTAGGATTCTTTCGCGTAATTACAAATGCCAGAATATATAGTAGAAAAATACGAGCGTAGTATTTGGTAGAACTTGTTATAGTACTTTAATTTTTATCCGCAAGTTGGCTTGAATATAAAGTAAGAGTGGCATAAATAAATAATAAATGATTGAGAATTTGTTAAAAAAATGTTAGCCTATTCAACTAAAAAGTACCAGAAAGAATCTTTAGTCTTTATAAAACGAAATGCATTTATTAGAAAAAGGATGATTTTACACCAATAATTATGGATGGAAGCTTGTAAAGCAAAACACTGTGACTTTAGTTATAGTTATACGTTTCAGCCATGGTTTTTAGCCATCTTCAGTAGCATGTTTTGTTAAAATTACCAAAAATTACAAAATTACAGAAACTACAAAAACATAGTAATATACAATGAACAACTATTATGTGATATAGAATGTTAGAGATAAAATTTATTCCATCCATAATTATTGGCATAAAGTCATCCTTTTTCTCGTCTACATTCACTGGAAGACCAAAATGTCATTCACGTCTTATCACGAAATGCATTAATATTAATTTTATCTATAAATTTTAGTTAGGTAATTAGGTATATACTCGTATAATGATACAATAATCGATTTTTCTGTGTAAAAAATGCATTTAAAATACAGTAATAATATTGAAAAAATGTGCTACGAAGCGAATGTTTTCATATTCAAGCAAGATGAATTAAAAATAAGTTGAACTAAGAATACCCAGGCTTACATATGAAAGGATTCGGGAATTCTACATGCCGTATTAGAGGAATATTGGATGCCTATAAATGCTGCAAGCATGTAAAGCAAGGAATTATAGCGGTTTCTTACTGTCTAAAGGACCGAGAGTAGTAGTTGTGGTGTTCGCATACAATTACAATTTTGATTTTTTTAATTTATTATTATTTACGTATATTATTTTAAAAACACTTCCAATCATTGTTGGAATAAGACGTTTCTTATATTAGTTATTATTATATGGCTAGCAAGGAATTGCAATTTCAGCCAAGCAATCTAAAATACTATAAAATGTATTTCCTCTATTCTGCACTGGTCTTGAATCCGACAATCAATTGTTGTTTCATTTTCAGTCGACAATATCTATTAGTAATTTATTGATAATAATTTGCGATATTTATACAATAAGTGTATAATCATATTGGTATTTTTAATAGTCTAAGAAATTTTTATTGTTTGAAGTTAGTTAATTTTAAGCCTGTTTCAACATTACAAAACTTTAAGTTTTTTAATACAGAACAAAAATATCTTTTTTCTTTAATTTTTACATGCACAGATGGCTAATTAAAATAATGTATTCTGTACTGGTCTTGAGCCCAACAATCAATTGTTGTTTCATCTTTTAGTGGGCAATACTAATAATTTATAGACAATAATATGCGATATTTATAAAATAAGTGTATAATTATATTGGTGTTTTTATTAAATTCTGCGAAAAGTTTATTGTTTAAAGTTAGTTAATTTTGGGCCTGTTTCAACATTACAAAACTTTAAGTTTTTTAATACAGAACAAAAATATCTTTTTTTTAAATTTTTACATGCATAGATGGCTAATTATGTGTGTGTATTCTATACTGGTCTTGGGCCTGATAATCAATTATCTACTAGTAATTTATAGATAATAATATGCGATATTTATACAATAAGTGTAACCATATTGCTGTTTTTATTCAAGTCTAAAGTTAATTTCGAGCCTATTTCAACATTACAAAACTTTTAATTTTTTAATACAGAACAAAGATATCTTTTTTTTAATTTTTACATGCACAGATGGCTAATTAAAACTGTATATATTATATTACAATATAAACAACGCTTATTATATATTCATAATACCTAATATGCCTAATTTACATTACAATTTCATTGTTTTGAACTGGCAGGTCTTTTCTGCCTTCTGCAAAACAACGGACTTTTCTAAATAATATTCAAATGTTAATATGCGGAATATCTCCAGCCGATCGAAATATGTCACACATGTGCGAGTTTCTTAACACACAAATCGATATTTGTTTACTATATATTGTATAGTCACTTTCAATTTATTATTTGCTTACATTTTTATTACATGACCATTTTTATTAAATCCAAATGACTATTTATTGTCTATATCTGAATGTTTTCATTCCTTTTTGGATATTGCGGAAAAGATTACTATTACTAATTGAAATATATGATTCTGTTCAGATATTATTGTAGACTAAATACACGTCGAAAATGTACGAAAAGGCATTTTATTATTATTTTTTTTTACTTACGCGCATAATTTGATTGCGTAAGTTGGAAAATTAATTAGCAAACACATGTTAATTGGCCTTCATAAATACTTTAGTACATGCTTTTCTATTTAATGCGAAACATAAGCATATATGCACTTGATTAAAACTAGCAAATTGTTCAAAGATGAAATAGATATTTTCGTTTCCAAACATTATTTTCTGTTCGTCATAATTTTGGGATGCATAATTATAAAAAATAAATTAGAATACTTAACTATTATGATAGGTGCAGAACATCAATTTGAACCATCACGATATAGAACTAAGACTTCGCAACCATATGGGAATCGTTGTCGCATATGTGCCATAAGTACATTCATGCTAATGAATCTAATTTTGAATACTTCTTGTGATGTTTGTAACTTATATAATATAAACGGCTCATATTTATATAAAACTAACCCAATTTTAGCTTATTTCTTATGTAGTATTGACTTTGTAGTTTGAAAAATTGTTCTTTGAATTTAATAAATTGAAACGAGAACATTTATTGTCGTATTGGTATATGTAGATATAAATAAAATTGGCAAACTTTACGAAAGAATTTAATGCTTTAAATATTATACTTCAAGTTTAAAGCAAACCTATACATATTTTTAATTTTTTATACCAAAAATAATTACCTATATAATATTACTTGCTTTCATTCATTTAAAACTGTTTGTGCATTTTGGTGACCATTTCTTCATTGAATGAAACAGATAACATATTATTACTAAATAATATAAATTTAGCTAATTTCTTATGTATGTAGCATTAACTTTGTAGTTTGAAAAATTGTGTATTGAGTTTAATGTTAAAACGAGAACATTTATTGTCGCATTGGTATATGTAGATGAAAATAACATTTGCAAACTTTACGAATGAATTTAATGCTTTAAATATTACACTTCAAGTTTAATGGGAATTATTTATATTTTAATTTTTTATACCAAAAATAATTTATTAATTTGCTATACATAAAACAATATCTATTACTTGCTTTCATTCTATTAAAACTGTTTGTACTTTTTGGCGATCATTCCTTTATCGAATCGAACAGATAGCATATTATTACTAAATTTTATCTTATTTCTTATGTAGCATTGACTTTGTAGTTTGAAAAATTGTTTATTGAGTTTAATATTGAAACTAGACCATTTATTGTCGTATTGGTACATGCAGATATAAATAAAATTTGCTAACTTTACGAAAGAATTTAATGCCTCAAAGATTATACTTCAAGTTTATACATATTTCTAATTTTGTTATACCAAAATGTGCCCAATACGAAATAGTACCTATTACTACCTTACATTATTTGAAAACTGTTTGTGCTTTTTGGTGACCATTCCTTTATCAAATCGAACAGATAGCATATTATTATTATAGATTATTAATCAAACTGATTTATATTGGCTAAGTTTGTTTATCTATATAATAATCTACTACAAATACAATGTGGAATGAATACATGGTTGATGCACACAATCAGAATTTATTTTATTGATTTTTCAGTGAACAAACATTACAAATTTTATGCGCTTTATCATATATATACAATATTATAATGGTATATTACGTACTAGTATAGTAAACATAATTTAATATTAATTATAATCTATATAAGTTAATAAATTTTGAATTTATGTTATATTCAATATATGTAAATTCTAAAATCAGTTAACACTTTTATAAGTACCTAATTATTAAATTTATTTCGTATAAATTTGCAATGAAATGTGTTAATCCTGTAAAATTATTTTTTATACTAATTACCAAACAAGAATACGAGTGAATATGCAATTTAACAATGTAATAAAGATTAATCAATAGAGTGTTTAAGTTAAATGAAAATTTTATGCAATTTGTGTAAAAGAAAGCTGTAAGCTATAAAGTAATGTTTTATAGTAGGTAATCCTGGACATAAATTTAAACGTTGAATTAAAAAACTGTATATTTAATTCAATTGGAAATTTTTTACTTGCAAAAATATTTTAGCATATTTTTGTTATCATAAAATTGTTTAAAACGATTCGAGAAAAAGCAAATTAAATATCCGATATGTTGCTTTTATTATACTGAAAGCGGAATAATAAATAAAATAGCGTATGTTTTTAGTGCCAATAATTATGACAAGAAAAAGGTTCCGATATTAACGCGACGATGGTTGTCAGTCGAAATAGGTTAATAGGAATAGTACACATTCAGTAGACATAATATTGTAATATAGATCGAATATAGAATGTGTGCCAGAGCAGTTCTTTACCAATAATAAGTAATTGATTTATAAAATATGTAATTGGTAATGAGCTTGCTTGTTCTTCAAAAATGCTACTA
This sequence comes from Adinopsis sp. GC000173, assembly GCA_030264715.1. Taxonomy (NCBI): domain Eukaryota; kingdom Metazoa; phylum Arthropoda; class Insecta; order Coleoptera; family Staphylinidae; genus Adinopsis; species Adinopsis sp. GC000173. The sequence goes on along the minus strand of JARJDW010017055.1, from coordinate 622 downwards.
TTAATCCTACTATTAGAACTATTACTATGCAAATTTTTACTACAATCATGCGGATATATTCATAAATAACGAATTTTAAACAAAAACAATTAGAAGACGAAGAATACAAGGTTTACATTATACATACGTAAATCAAATTTTATACTCCTTACCAGTGATAATCAAATAATTATTATAATATATTCTATCCGTTTATAGTATGCAACAAAAATATTTTTTCTCTTGATCTTTATTAATATTTTTTTTACACTATAGTGTTTATCCGTATTTAAGACTTCTTGCAAGCATAATTCCGATTTTTAAATATAGATTTTATATTGTTTTTTACTTTTGTAGGCTAATTTACATGTTTAGAATAGACATTCCCTCAACTCTGCACTTTAAGAGCTTAATATTTGACAATACTAGGTTGTAAATGAATTTTTATTGATTATGTAATATTTTGTATTAGTTTAAATGTAAAATTTATTAAAAAAAGCATTTTAAATGTAAATGTATGGGTTTCCAACCCCCAGCATCATTAAGTTAAATACGGTTTAAATAAAAGTTTGCTATTAAAAAAATAGTGCGAAATGATGCACAGTAAGAATACAATAGATAATACCAATTTTTGTTTAAAAAA
>JARJDW010017045.1:0-40546 GCA_030264715.1 Adinopsis sp. GC000173 | reverse complement strand
ACATACAATGACAATGCATTTACAACAGGCGATTTATTTGCAGAGTAAAACTACTGGCAAATACCGTTTTGCATCAGCAAAAGTAGGATTCAGCGTACCAAATAAATAAGTGGATTGATATGAAATGTATATGAATATGAATAATTTAATGCAGATATCATTTATAGTGTAATAATCTAATAAATGTTTAAACAAAAAACAGTAGCGTAAAATTCTTAGTCCAACAAGCAATATTTTGCTTTTCTATCAACACAGTTTTATATATTAATTTGAGAGAATTCAACAAAATAATTAATACATAGGTAAGAAGTCATAACTTCAAGAATTAACACTTAAATAAGTAATTATACGGTTTAATATCAGTTAATATTTNAATATTTTGCTTTTCTAACAACATAGTTTTATATATTAATTTGAGAGAATTCAACAAAATAATTAATACATAGGTAAGAAGTCATAACTTCAAGAATTAACACTTAAATAAGTAATTATATGGTTTAATATCAGTTAATATTTATTTCAATTGCGATTCTAAATTAAATAAATGAAAAATCAAGGTATGGATTTGGTATGCATGAAATTTATAATTTCAAAAACAGTATTATCTATTTTGAAATAGACTTTACAAACAATAAACTTAAAGCAAAATCTGTCCGCTTGTTGTCGGTTAGTTATACCTATTATAAAGATAATTTTATAGATGAGCTTATTAGTATAAAATAAAGTAATTAACACATCAAAAATGATTCTCCTAGCCATGACTTCAAGAATTAACATTGACTTGAACCGCTACGTATAGTTTCAGATTCATATAAAATTAAAAAAGCAAAGGTATAGGACTCGAAGCATTTTTGATAGAATGCGTAAAATTCATATTTCCTATTGGCATCATCATAGTTTTCTACCTGAGTTCTAGAATGTCTAACAAAAGCAAAAATCTGTCCTCTTGTGGTCGGTTTTGTGTATAGTTACTTTTTTGTAGGTTGTATCAATAGTAATCGATGGTATAAAATGATTTATATATTATTCTGTTTATGGTAGTTATGATAAATTTATAGATTGCAATAAGAACAGTTAGATTAGCTGCTTAACAGTCGTAGATCGATATCGAAAACGGCCAAAAATAGTATAATAGAACAACTGTATCAATATTGTTTCATTCATCTTAGACTATTCTAAAACATTAAGTTAGTAATCATATTTGATGCTTATAAAACTATTGAATCTTTAATAAAATCTCACAAATCAAAATTTTAATTATAATAAATTAATCGATTTTTTTGTGGATTAATTACTTAGATTAAACCAGATACTGCTTTGTTTTATTCGCTTGGTAATTAATACAAAGAATAGAAATGCTTTTTTTTATAGGCTAACAATCTACAAATTAATTTTTGTTGTAAATAATGATAAATTATTCTTTCAAATAATATCATTTCAAAATTCTGCTACTTCAAATAAGAAAGAGAGTGTCCAACCAACAAAAACGAAATAATTTTTCTCTGCAATAGCAAACATAAAAGAAAATAACGTTAATGTTAATTTTAGTAGGTAAATTAAATTAAGAATAATTAGAAAGTTTGCAAAATAAGTAATATTCATACAAAATAAATACAATAGAAATACCAAAAAGTAATATTGAAGTGAATGCAATACATTAAAACATTCTAAATCAGTAAATATTTAAGACAAATGACGCTGAAATCACATTTATGATAAAAGTTAATTTCAAATAAACTTGGCGTAAAAATTTTGATTGGATTTCAAATAATAAGATTGTAAACATTTAATAAAAAGAAGTTATTACAATATATCCACGTTCAACTGTGCCCTTTTCTGTTTGCTGCAACGCAATTCATCAATTAATTTTTGTTTCTATAAAATCGCTGTGGAAAGTATGTTATAATAGCTGTCATTTTACTGCACATGGAAGCTAAATGCTTTTACTTTTTAACTTCCTAAAATACGAAAAAATTGTGAAGGTACATAATGTGAGCTTAAATATTTTCTATACATTTTCATACTTATTTGAAGTTGACGAAACCCGTAACTAGTTACTAAATAGTCTAAGATGTCAATATACTATTTGGGATACCTTCAGGATGCTTGACAATAAATTTAATAAAGCTTCATATTACCTTGTGCCTGCTTTTAAACCATAAGCTATTTGGGAATTTTCTACAAATCCTTTTTAACTTCAATAAGCTCTTCATCATGATTGAAAAACTTGGGACTATTAGGGTTGATATTCTGAACAAACCTTGAACAGTAGATTTGCAAATTAAAATATTAAAAATTATTCAAAAGTGAAAAAAAAATTAAATATGAGCTTACTCTATCACTGTTACAACCATACTTACTAAGAGGAATCAATCAAATTCCTGAATTTGCTAAATCTTGTATTTTATTTTATTAAATATTCAACATTTGAATAGACATTTCCTACAGTATCATCCCAAACATATCCGATCCACCTCAAACGAAAAAACATAAAATAAAAACGATATCATGCGAGCACGTTTACGTATACATGAACGTGTGCGTTGTTTCGAATTTAAATGACACACCCTGCTAATAGGTTTACACATTCATTCGAATCAATCAATACATGTACGTATTTGGGGTATACATAATATTGTATGTGACATATGTAAATATTTTTTTATACTGATCCGGATTACAAAATCAGATATACGTATACCCAACACCAAGTACTATATAATGTATGTTATAGTATATACATTCTGCATTATTTTATGCTGAAATATTTAAAACGTATTTGTTTTACGTACTCACAATATGTATTATACGCATATAATAAGAGTATGTATGTATAAAACAACAACCAAGCCCTTTTTCTTATTGTTTACAAAGTTACAATATCATCGCGACAATAATCTATAGTAGCTTATAAACATTAATGCAAGAATGCAATTAGATGTCGTATTTTTTCCTCCTCTCGTTGGAGTCGTGTTATTCTTTTTTTCTCTCTCTTGTATATATTGATAGATAGTTGTACGGCAACGTTGTTTAACATATTATGTAACAATGTATCAGAAGTTAACATATGTACCACGGTGTGAAAAGACCCGCCTTTTAACGATCAGCCCCTGTAGTTAGTACACAAAGGACCCCCTAGTTGAATCTTCACTAGGGGCGGCAGCTGATTCTGTTTTTCTAGCAGCATCGCGCGCCGTGTTTTGCTATTAAATATCTTATATGTTAATGGGACACAATCAACTATCCTACAATTTAATTGTCAGATATTGATGAAGTTTTTCTTTTTATATTCAATGAGTTTCATTTACATATTTATTATAATTTGATGTATAATATTTGTCTATGTTTTTTGATGTTTCTTTCTAACCGAGGCGGTTCGGTGCGGTGCTTTCTCTTTAACATGTTTAAAATTTATCGCCCGTCAAATTGTAATACAATCTAAAAATTTAGTTTTACACATTTTGGGCTGGATAAATAGTATTCTGAAAAATAATTGTGAATTTGGAATCATTTTTATCTTTGTCTTTGATGAATGACTTCTATAAGCTATGGATTTTCTAAACGGACTGTAGTTTTAGAAATTCTTGCAAAAATATGGATAAAAAAATCAGCTGACCCTAAGTGATCTATAGACATCAAAGCTTTAGAAAACGTTAAAAAACTAACTTGGAATCTATGATTTCTAAGTTTTGTTTTGATGAATGATAGGATTAGTTAAATTAAACCTCAATTTTGCTTTTTTGTTAATAATTAACTCATAGTTTATTAAAACAACAAATATCTATGAAATCCAATTCAATTAAATTCAACAATTAACTTAAACTAAGTTATATTAATCTGGTTTTAAGAAAATATTTGTAAATCCCGACTTAGATATACTAACTGGTGAGGTGACATTTGACATTAACCTCATTTGTCATTTTTTCATTGAATAATTAGGATTTGGACTACTACAAGATATTGATCTTAAAACCGAGCCGCCGTTTTTTCAAATTTTTCTTGCAAAAAACTCAAGAAATGATATAAAATACTGAAACTAGTGCCAACATTTAACATTTTTGTTAATTCGTGGTGAAATTCGATTCTTTGCAACGATAATAATTTTCATTAAGCGATGAATTTAAGCCTCCGATTACATTCTACAACGCTAAAATTAGAGCGATTAATTTTTTTGTTTGTAGTCATGCCTAGATATATTAAATTAAAAATCATTGTTTAAATTTTTGATTTATTATTTTTCGATCATTACGAATTTATTTCGTATATCAATCGATCTAAAATTAGACTATTGTAAAATAGGCAACAACATCCGCGTTATAGAAATCTATAAATTAATTCGATGTTGTGTATAGGAAGTAAGACGAAATATCAGCGGTCAATAAATGTAGGTGCATACATACTTAGACGATAATTTATCCTTTCAGAAAAATTTTATTGGAAACACTTAACATTTAGCTAATTGATTAAATTTTATTAGATCAGCCTCAAATATGTACTAATTATATAAAAAATTGATTGATTAATTTATAGTGTAACTTGTAAGTGTGTGGTAATTTCGCTAATCATTACTATACTAAAGAAAACCAACATAAAACCTGCACACGAATAATAAATTCAATAGTGCTATCACTTTAACGTTAGAAATATAATTTATATTTCCATTTAATGTAAAAAAATGAGCGCAGAGAATTTTAATAGCTGATAAACACACGCTTAATACCTTTTTTTCTACAATAAAACAACAGATTTTTATATGTGAGAATGATCATCACTAAACTAAAACGGTTAATTTTTATGCGCGTCTTAAAACTATGTATATGGGAAAATTAAACGAGTTTACATGATAAATAATTATAGAAACCGCCTTTTAAATAGTAATTCGTACGACAATGCGAATAACGAAAATTTGCTTTGACAGCGAAGAAAGGTGTTCACTGCCATTGTGCAAAAAATAATGTTTCAAAAGAATGCAGCACGAGTTCTTTTTCTAACATCTTGAAGGTATTCTTCAAAAGTCAGAAATGTTTAACCGTAAATTTAGGGCTAAGCTAAGCAGTCAGATGATTCTACGGTCTTTTTAACAGCAGCAACCACACTGCAAGCGTTAAATAAGCTATCATCTTTTACGTGAGAAATTACTTTGTTTATATTTTGCAAATGATAAGATGCAAGAGCACAATAAGATTTCTTACAAATGGTTGTTTATTAAAAAAGGAATATTGTTTTTAATAAATGAAAACAGTGCATTTTTATTGTTCCGAGTACCAGCGGACAACTGTTCGCATGTTTTCATTCCAAGATTACAATTTGTTTTTGCATAGTGCCATATTTACGTCAATGCAATGCAATGATTTTGTTATAGCAGTGGTTTCCAACCTTTTTCTATTTTCGCCAACTTCAACAATTCAGTAAATATGTCTCATAATGTGTCCGGTTTTTTAAAATCAACGAAAATCGAATAAAATTCATAAATTCCAGTGTTTGTCGAATGAAATTTGAATTTTACACCGATTATTGTTGTTTTTAATAGTAATGCCATTACTATATTTTCTTATACAATTACGCACGTCCTCTTGCAATAGACTTGTGCCCCACAGTTTGAAAAGAACCGAATTATAGTGTATTAAAAAAATAACTCGCGTTAAATGTGCATATTAATTAATATGTCAAATGTTTGGTGTCGCTGTCAAATGATGGTTAGAGGCCAAATTTATGCCTTTTTCTAAGTCGGTATCGCATTGAAAGACTACAACATACGGTTGTAAGATATCTTACTCGAGTTCCTATGCACTACACGAAGTCATCTCAAGTCTCAATACATTTTATTAATTAAATTTGGATAAACTACTTTTTGGATGGCAAATTACCTACATCACTTTAATTAACACCCATCTAATATTGTTCATAGAGAGAAAATTAACCTTTCAAAGCAATTTGTTTACAACTTGTCACGTCCACTGAGCGAAAACTTAATTAAAAAGAAAAAAAAACTTGTTCGCAATGCAAAATGTACATTAATTGTTTCAATAATCACAACTCGCGTAAATTATTCCGCAACGTTGTGTTCAGTTTTTTGAAAATTGACAAACTGAAATTATTAAATTATTGCGCTTGTATAAGCGTAACGTTAAAACAAAAATAATAATGATAAAAAAACAACACAACGAGTTGAATCAAATTTGTTCCATCAGCGCAAACTATTAAAGTCTCTACTTTTAATTACTTGTTAGACAATTAAATGCATAGCTGGATGACTATTGGGGGTCTAGCTTAAAGGCTTTAAAGGCCGCTTTGAAACAAAGCCACCATGCAGAGCACGATATTATACGCATTCTAAGGTATACCTCACCTTCTTTATAAACCATCTAAACAACACCATATAAGTGATGTAACTATTATATTAAAACCATTCAAAAATGTTTTATTATTAAAAATGAACATCTTACAATTTATATTATTATCATCTGTATTTATACGCATATGAATATTTATAAGTGATGATTGTTGATAAAACAATTCCTATTGCAGAGAGAATTAGTACATATATAAAAAAAGCAATTTAAAGCGCATACTACAAACCATTAGTAATACTCTACTACAACATAAATTATTTTTTAAATTGACACATAACGCGATTAAAAAGCGGACCGACGAAATGTAAATAATGTCGGATTATTCCAAGAGTTTCAATGTTATTATAGTGAACAACAGAAAATTTCACCAACAAGATTTGAAAGGTTAAAATGGCAATAATGACCAAACAGTACTTGGATGCATTTGAAAAGTGACTATAAAACTCATTACATCTTTCTAATTAAAACATTCATAAACAATTTTTATTAATTTTAATTGTGCTTATATGTAGTACTTACCTACATTACCAGCTTCTATACTTTATCCTTCCTTTCATACGATAATAAGATTAGCGTTATAATGTTATGATAATCTGTAATAATATTTAATTAAATACAATAATATTAATCAATGGAATGTTCATATTATAACTTAATAGATAAAATATTGTGTGATATTTGACGGATATGTATTTACATATATCGATTTAAGGCATATTCTTAAGTATATTTTAAGTAAGTTTGTGGGTAATATTGCTACAATTTTACGAAAAGTACGAGTAGGTTTACACTCATAGATTTTTGACACTTCAATCCAAAGAATTTTTATTAATTTTATCTGTGATTATATTTTTACTTATTTTATTACTAGTTTTATTAAAATACGTACCTATACGTTGCCAGCTTCCACTTTGTCCCATGAAAAGATTACTTCCTTTCGTACTAATAAGATTAACGTTATAACATGATGCTCAATGATGTTGTGTGATTTTTTACGGATGGATGTGAAATTGCCCACATTTCTTGTAGAGTTTAACCAATATTTGCCAATGTGATGTCCCTTAAATTTAATTTTAATTGAGATTTTGCAGAAATTTTAACAAAACAAGTAATTACATAATACTTACACGTACATAACCGAAATTCCACTTTATCCCATTAGAAGACTGCTTCTTTTCATATTAATAAGATTATCGCCAATGTAATGATAATCTGTAATAATAATTAATTAAATAATACTATATATCCTTAATATTACTTAAACTTTACAAAAAGTGTGATTCACTTCACACACATTTTGACATTTCAATTCTAACCTCAAAATTTATGTGTACTTTGTAACTGCATACGAGACCTTCGGTTTTGATTACGAAAGACAATGATTTTTCGGTCATACGTTATTTTTAAACGTTGCGTTATGGTATGTGAATGTAATTTGGACGAAATTTAATACTGCTTATAACCGGTGCATTTGAAAAAATTGCTAGCACCCTTTTGCATATTAAAAATTATGTTAATTATTTAGGAATAATTTAATTGGAATTAAAAATGTTAAGCAGCATTATATATATTGAAAAGTGATACATTTCTAGTTAATTTGCAAGGAAGGAAAAATACAACTATCAGCAGCGCATTTGCCAGGTTGACATTTTGTTTGATGGTGCGTTTTGTATGCAATAAATATCCATAGAGGAAAAGGCTCACACCCTTGTAAAGTCAATATGTTCAAAAGTAGGATATAATAGAGTGGGTAACAACAATAGGTGTCATGTCAGCCTATAGGGGATCATCTAGCTGTGCTTAATATTTTATGTACGGGGAATAGTTGGCACGCATCATTACACTTCAACGAATTTTAACCACCATCAAACCACCGGGTAAAAAATTGCATTCATAAAATCGCTGCCATCATTGGTTAGAGATGATGGAGCGAACGAGCGGTAGCGCGTATTTTATACATCGACAAAAAAACTGATGTTACAAATCGTTTCCGTATGATATTCTCATTTTTTTTTTCGTATATAGAAATATCCGGAGAATATATCGTCATTCCCAATCTGATCCAATGAAAGGGGCACCCGTTGAGTTTGATGGAAATCTTATGCCGACTTAAATTTGTAATCCGCGGCTACTTTTACCGAGTATAATATTTAATCGGATTATAACATCGAGGCACACTCCTTGAATTTTAAGCTCACACAATTATTATGAAACTCTTCGTGGTGCTCACTAAAACACTATATGAATAAAATAATCGTATATATATATATATGTTTCATCTCGATTTGCATCTATACGAAATGAGATTTAAAAGCTGTTTGCTGGCGTATATAAGTAACAAAAAAAAGCTTCAACGCGCGCTATTGAAAAATCGAATTGTGTTAGAAGTTTGCCTCTTGAAGGCAACAAAAGCGTTTCAAGTTGTGTATGTGTGTGTTGTACATTGGGAATAAAATACAATGCAATGACTTTTTACTACAATAGATTCAAAAGTCAAATACAATAATAAAACTAGCAAATGTCGGTTATATTTTTCACAAATTCACGGATTTTTTGGGACACGCTTCATTGGAGTACCTATGACAAAAAAAAGAGCAGCATATATTTCAAGAGGGCGAACCATAAAATCCGATTGTGTATCGTTTAGAAACTGTTTTGTTGTGCTCGTGCCTTTTGCATTTGCCTCCTAATCAGATTTTAAGTGGATTTTTACCACCTATAAAGAAATATTAAGGGCAGTGGTGTAGTGCAAAAAGATGTTTCAGCAGACAACTAATAAAAACGTATTAGTACATTATTATTGTTTATCATAATTATTTAAATTATTGTATATTGTACATTTGATAATCTTAATTTTCTTGTGTTTTTACTAAATCATTGTATTTTCTGTCATACTACTCGATAAAATTCTAAGATAATACTCTTTTCTAGTGATTTCATGCAAAAATATGAAGAAAATTGATTGGAAAGGTGTGAAAAACAATGAAAATATGTCATATCAATTTCTCCTCCAAATTTTCATATTTACCAAGTGTTTTTTTTGCAGTATTTACAAAAAAATGTAAGATAGCTGTTATTTCGAGTAAATGCCATTTAAAATTTATTTTCAAGCGTTTTTATTACAGTTTTCTCTAAAATTGTAAGATAATTCTCTTTTTTAATAATTTAATTTCATTGGGATTTTGCAGATATTGTAATGAAACACTGTACTTACATGCACATACATAACCAAGTTCTACTTTATCCCTTTAAAAAACGGCTTCCTTTTATATTAATAAGATTGTCGCTTAGGTTTTGATAATCTGTAACAATATTTAATTAAATAATGTTATATATATTTTTAATATTACTTAAATTTTGTAAAAAGTGTAATTAACTTCAGACATATTTTGAAATTTCAATTCTAAGTTAGAATGTAGATTTTGAGGTTATAAATTCTAACCTCAAAATTTACATTTACTTTTTCTGCATACGAAACTTTCGGTTTTTATTGCTAAACACAATGATTTTTTGCATTTGTTCTGTCAAAAATGAAATGCTAGAATGATTTTACAAAGTGTTCCAGCCCCCCCAAGTACACCACTGATGAATAATGAGGCATTTTTGAATACCACACCGCATCACTTAGTACCTACCTGTATAGTGTATATCGATAGATGAATATTTTTAAACGCTTTTAAAATATAAATTCCTTCATAACAGAAGCATCATTTTTAACAGTCAAAGTTTAATAAATACTACAATTGCGCCTTCTTGCTTCTACATTTATGTAATGATGTATATAGTTAATATTTAGTCCATCAATAGAAAATGATAACATAATGCAATCGGTAGGTGCATCTGAAGCATTTCAAACTATCGCCGGAATCATTCATCAAGATCTTTATTATATATTCGCTGTGTATTTGTACAAAGCAGCGTAGAATCCTCTCTTCTAAACGTGTCAGTCAGTTGTGACTTATCGACTTTATTATTGGTCTGAGTGTGGACCATCTGTAGGTCAAAACATGCATTTCTCATACTGACACTGCGATCAGGGATTTTTTTCTCCATTATAATGAGCTAAAAGTTCTCTCCTCCGCGCGTCAGCGTCATAAAAGAAAAACATTTCTGTAACAGCATTACATATTACATCGCATCGCATCGCAACGCAGAGTCGAGTTAAGAGAAAATAAAAAAAACCAACAATGAAATTCTTTTATAATAATTAATGATGTTAGGACTGATAATTAATAAAATAATGGGATGAACGATTGAAAATCTTGGGGATGTTGTCTAAGTATTAAGATGCAATATTAGGTTGTAAAGCGCTCGAGGCTATTTTCGTGCATTAACCTAAGCTGTAGGGGCACTGCGTGGAGGTTGTGGTGTTAATTAACTAATTTATAATAACACCAGCAAAATGAAAAGAGGTGAATGTATAGATTGGACTTCCGTAGAGTGTAGAATATATTGGATAAGGGATTATTTTTTAAACAGTGGGATGGTAATACTTTTTTCATAATTTTAATCTATTAGCACCTGAATTTAATATACTATTATTGCGCAATTGTAATGCGAGGTAGTTTCGTATATATGTTACCTAGCAGCAACATCTCTTTGATTTCAATTATAAATGTATCGTTTTAATCTACATCGTGTGATTAATCATTTACTTTTGAAAGAAGATGAAAGATGAAAAAAATTCTATTAAAAGTAAAATCGATAATGATCGATGCCATCAATGCGCACTTAAATATTTTGATCTTAACCGATCACATTGGTGGTAGATGACTTGTGTCTATAATGCTGTACATACAGAAAGAAGTGGCTTTTGATCAACCACCCACGTTGTGCACTTTGACCTCTACGATTCTTCTTCGATTTTGCCGTCTATCTATACGTATTTATAGATGTACAAACACGCGCGTTTATCTTAATCTCGATCATTTTTCGACCAAACTTATAGTATATTGTAGTTCCTCACCACTCAACATTAACACACTCTCACTTCTTCTTTTTGTTGCAGACTGAATTTAGATTATGTTCGGCTTGTGGCGAGCCTATAAGTGATAAGTTCCTGCTAGAAGTGTCTGGAAGAAATTGGCATGCGAGATGTTTGCGCTGCTGTGTCTGCCAGCTACAATTAGATCGGCAACCATCATGTTTTATACGAGATCGAGCCGTTTATTGCAAAGCAGATTATGCCAAGTAAGTTAAGAGTTAAGTTAAAGGTGCAAGTTATTCATGCTTTCCAGTGCTTTTTTAGTATGTTTTTAGTGTGTGTGGTTGCGAGTTGAAGAGCGAATGCATGTTTTGGTGAGTGAAAGAATTTGAATATTCATCCATTTGGGTTGCACACAGGTAAGATTTGTGATGATGTTTCAACTCTACTATATACGCGAGCTATGTATATGTGTGTTGTTGTGTTACGTTTCTGTGTGTGTGTATGTGTGTGTTGAAAGACCTACACGCATTCCGGGAGCAATCAGTCTATGTATCAGTTAATGAGCGGTTTAGATTCCCTAATTCAGTGATTCTCATTCGGTGCGTGCGCCTTCAGACACGCGAACATCCATGTCTCTATGTCGACGGAAGCCAGTCTACATTAAACTTCAATTTGGTCTCTACTTTAAAGCCTTGTTTTCGATACCTACTCGACCGTAAAATATGTTTGAAGTCTTTTTAAGTATTTGGGTAATTGTTTCATTAACATTTTACAATATTCTGGAGGCGTTTTATTGCTTCTAATTAACATTTCCTTATGCATTATTAAATCAAATAAATTACAACACGCTCTTCGAAATCTTTTTTTTTTCATTCTTTTTTTCTTATTTTATTATTTTTTTCTTCTCTTCTTATTCTTAAACGCATTGTAATTTATAAATCATCTATTAGATAGAGAGAAGACCTCATTTGGGAAACCTATCAAAATCTTCTCTCCTCGTACGTTTTTATTGTTATTTTGACATTGATCATTGTAGTTAACGTCAACTAAACCATACAGTCAGGAAAAATTCCTTTTTACATTTATATACATGTAACCTCTTCATGGAGGTCCACACAACGCAAGGGGAATGTACAAGTCATCCTCTTCTGCAATCTTGGTACTAACTCCGAAAGTACCGACAGAAAAGATCCGCTCAATGATATCGATACATCTACTTATTTGATGTATGATTTCGTTTATTCGGTTTGTAGCTTGCTACAAACGCGCAACATTTGTAATCAATTATTTATTTACTTTTACCAATTGAATTTCGTAAACGAGGTCAACACATATTTTTCCTTTACTTTAATAATAATAACTGCGCGAGTATAATAAAATTAAATTAAATTAAAAAAACTACCCAATAGCAATATGCATTTACTTTTTTCAATAATAAATTAATTGATATTTCATTCAAATCAAATTGCCACAAATACAGATATTGCAGCGTACAAGATTTTTAATAACTAGATAACTTTAAAATGGAAATTCTCGGAAGTTTCTTATTTGAATTTTGCTATATTCCATCAAACATATAATCTCATTCGTCAAAATTGTCAAAAATAGGACAAAAACTAAAATTCTCTTTATTTTTAATTGTTAATAATCAAGTTTCATAAAAAAATTGTTGCAAATATCAAATAAAAATGAAAAATGGGAAGAAAATCATTAAAACGTTGCTTTGAGTGCTAAGAATTATGGAGATACTAGAATGAAGTTAGTTGGTCACTAAGAAACAGATAAATATTTCTAAAAATTTGCACCTTTAAATAAAATGCACTGTATATATGAAAGTATCAACCCTCCTTGAAATTCTTCTTAAAACATTTCTTTTTATTATTTTAACAATTTTAACAAAACACGTACTTATATACACATATATAACCTAAGTTCTACTTTATCCCATGAAAAGACTGCTTCCTTTCATATTAATAAGATGATCGCTAATGTTATGATAATCTGTAATAATATTTAGTTAATGTTATATATCTTTATAATATTACTTCAATTTTACATAAGATGTAATTAACTTCACACATTTTGACATTTCAATTCTAAGAAATTCTAACCTCAAAATTTACATTTACTTTTTCTGCATATGAAACTTTCGGTTTTTATTGCTAAAGACGATGATTTTTTGCACGGTATGTACATATGCTAGTATCAACCCTCCTCGAAATTCTTCTTATAAACATTTCTTTTTATTATTTTAACATACAATTCCTTTACTTCAATAGTGGCTGTATATAATAAAATAAAATTTAAAAAACTATCCGATAGTATATATTGTACATACATATATCAAATATATATTTACTTTTTCAATAATAAATTAATTGATATTTCATTCAAATCAAACTGCCGGATTCGTATACGTATATAGTATGTATGATAGTATCAACCCTCCTCAAAATTCTTCTTATAAACAGCATTTTTTTATTATTTTTTTAGGCATAGGTGTTTTTATGAATACATTTTTTATATAAAAAAGATTTATGTATAAATGGTTGGGTATATAATAGGTATTATCAGGGGATTGATGGGAATATACGCGAGATGAGGTGGTCAGATGTCACTGCGCTGTCTCTGGTAGATGACAAATGGAAAATTGTAAAAGTGCTAGTCATTCTGATACAATATGCTTATAGCTATTGTTCATGTGTGGTAGATTCCTCAGCTTATGTGATAAGTAAAAAGATAATACAAAAAGAACGAAAACATATAAGCATAGATATTTATATATGCAATATTAGACTAGAGATAACAATATAATCAATTATTTATATCGAAACTTGTAATACACACTAATCCAATCAGACACTTTTTTGCATTATTTTATCGTAATTTAATTCAATCGCCCAATATTGGTTTTCATCAATGTCTACATTCACACAAAAATAATAAAATAAAGTTTTATGTCTATAAATAGATAATAAAAAATATAATGATATTCAAAAAATACATTTAATTTTTCATCAAATTAATAATCTTATACTTTATTTCCTATAAAAAATAGTCAATGCATATAAATTATTTTTTTATTGCACTTAATTGATTAGTACGTTATTAATTATAATTTATGCATCAAGCAACGATTAATTATGTTTTTATTTCCAACAATATAAATGTGCTAATGGCTTATTGAAATTTCTATCAATTATGTAAAAATGAATATATTATATTACCTAGTTTCACAAAAACACACTCTAAACAACCAAATTGATGTGTAATTTTTACATACATACACTTTGATTATTTTGCAATAAACAAGTTGCTAATTGCCACTCATCATCACTCCTGTTAAATCATTTACAATTGCTAGAAAAAATAATAAAATTATCTCATCTTAAACATAGTAAATAATGTTGTATTTATTGAAAAGTAAAAGTTGTTAAAACTGCTAGCTAGCTCCTTGATCGATTTACAAAATAATCATTTTAGTGCTGATTTTAGTTAAATATTGTTTAAAATAAAAATTTTATACTTTGGTGCGGATTTAGCTGAAGACACAGAATGAAATATGTTTAATAGTAGTGCTTAAAGAACAAAAAGAGATACTTGGAACTGTCAGTTCTTTTTTATTCGATTGAAATGATTAGTATAAGAATATGAAATGGAAAAATTAAAGTGTACTTGGTAGTTATGCAAAAATTTCAATCAATATTTATTATCGCAGCTAATTTTAGCAGAATATGTATTGTTTAATGTAAAATTTTGTTAGATTTAATTTAAAATTAATATTTAAATAACAAAATGACAAGACATTTGATGATGTTTAATAAAACTTTGAAGGATTTTTTAATGACCAACTAGACTTATGCGAGAAATTCACGCAACAGTTTTTAAAAATGATGTTTCTCATCTAAGATTGATAACATCTGTAGATATCATTGTAGATATCATAGATAATTATACTATTCTGATAATCGCAGTGATAAATAAAATAAACATATTTTAACATTTGTCAAATACACAAAGTGGCGTTTACTTTTTCATTTTAAAAATCGACTAACAATTTTATTTTGCTTCTTTAGGTACAAAAAATATTTTGAAATGCTTACAAATTATTTCAATTATAAAAGTAAATGTACCTATAAAAATATCTCATTTTCTTCTTTTTGTCGAAGTAGTCACATCCACGCTCACTTATGTTTTTACTGTTTTTACAATACATGAACGCTTATTATTTGGGTTGAGAGGTTAGGTTATGTTTCACTTTTGTAGCCTACCTTATGTTATCCTCTGATCATGAATCTTGATAATTTTGATACATTGAGTATATAAATAAAAAAGGTTGATTTGTTTTCATATATTTGGTCACTAGCATTTTGCAAAATAATATCTACATACAATTTGCCCTACTCACATAACTAAACTACAATGATTTATCAATTGACAGAAACAAAATTCCTTAAATTTTAATTAAGTGGCCGGTGGTTTTTCTTATTAGGATTTTAGAGGTAATGGTGTCCTTGAAAATGCGAAATCTCAAGAATACAATTCGAGATAATTCTATAGTAATTTAATAGTATGCTTATATAATATGATTTATATCTGATTTGTTTTGTCTAGTAATTGATATGAATATTATGTATAATATATAATTTTGTTTTAGAAGCTTTGGTGCAAAATGTTCGGTATGTGCAAGGGGGATTTCGTCAAGCGATTGGGTGAGAAAAGCGCGTGATCACGTTTATCATTTGGCATGTTTCGCTTGCGCCGCATGCCATCGACAACTGTCTACAGGAGAAGAATTTGCATTACATGAAGATCGTGTTCTGTGTAAAGCACATTATCTTGAAACACTCGATGGTGGAACTACTTCATCAGATGGTAATTTCAGTTATCATTGACACACGCTCAAGCGCAATTACAATTTATTTTCTATATCTTCTTTATAGATGGATGTGACGCTGAAGGTTATCACAAAAATAAAGCTAAACGCGTTCGTACCACATTTACAGAAGAACAATTACAGGTCCTTCAGGCGAATTTTCAGCTCGATTCGAATCCCGATGGTCAGGATCTTGAAAGAATCGCACAAATAACTGGATTAAGCAAGCGCGTCACACAAGTTTGGTTTCAAAATTCACGAGCGCGACAAAAAAAGCACATGCATACGGGCAAAGTCAAGACACAAAGTAATTATGATGTGAAATTAATATGCTTAGTGACCTTTTTGCTAAATCAAATCTTCTCTCTGTTTTAGTGCACAACACGCGTGATGAGAATTCGTTCGGAAGGCATATAAACTTACATTTAACCTACTCATTTCAACAGCAAGGGAATAATAATAAATCTTCACTTTTTGGTCCTCCAGGTGAGTGTCATTTTCAACTTAGGAAAATGTAAAAAACACAAGGTTGAATCTAGAAAAATAATTTCTAGAACAAAAACAAATTCACAATAAATGAGTGAGATTTCGGGAACAGATGAATCATTTTCTGAAATCGGCAAAGAAATGTAATGTAATGTGCTGCATATTAATGCAAATAATCATAATTTCAATTTAAATAATACATTTGTGAAAATAGCGAGTACATACACTTCTTAAAAGCTCTCAAAATGAAAGAAATAAGTTGTTTCTTTATAATTTTACCTGATTAAAATAAGTATTGTCCAAATTGACCGGCACTAACACTCTTGATGATAAACTAACGACCGAAACGCGTCCACTTATTGTGAAATTGTTTTTTCTGTGTTGCCAACTTTTTGTTTTTTACATTTATTAAACTTCTGCTAACCATGAATTAGCAATGGTCAGCAATCAATAATTTAATATTTTTTTTAAAGAATTTAATTGTTATTTATAAATTTTAGATTCAATGGATGACCTGTCACAAGAATCAACAATGCATTGTATGCAGGGTGAAGTGTAAATATTCTTCATATATTGAACATAATTTCAATATAATTCGTGATTTTTTAATGTACTATTTGCTAGTATTATTATTATATATTTTGTTATTTAGTCGTACTTATTTATTGAGTTACTATTGTAAAATATTGGGAAAGATTAGCTTAAAAAATCAATATACTAGAAATATTAGCAGTATATATGTTAAACTCCAAGTTAAATATTGTACTGTTTTGACTGTATAATAATAATTATAATATATAAATAAATCTTTACTAAACATATTTTAATTCATATTATGCAAGATATCATTGAATTAACGTAGACAACCATACTTACACGCCGGCGCTGTCCTAACCGTCCTAACCACACATTTTTCGAGATTCAAATTGATGATTTGGTTATGATTTAAATTCGCGATGTTGCAGCACACCATTGATAAATAAACGAATCCTATTCACATGTTTGAACAAAATTTAAAAAGTTGGTGAAACTGTCCGTGTCTGGGAAACCTGGGAAATCTCCTAGCAACGAAAAACAAACTGGGAGCAATCAATTTTCTCTCCCACCAATATCACAGTGCGTCTGCGCTTGCGCTCTCGTGACGATATTGTAGAAAATGCTGAAATATTTCCAAGGCCGCAATTCTGGCGGTTATTTTCTTATTATTGAAACTAACAAGTGGTCTCGGTTTCGTTATAAAGCAGGAAAAATATACTAAGGTATGTGAAATGTATTTTAAAAATGACATATAATTAAGTCAAACGTCGTGATTGTAAAGAAGACAAAAATTATTTACGTTAAATTATCAGCCTACTTGCGTCGTAGTTTATAAATTGATCCACTGCATGTTTATGCATGCCATTTTTATTACTAATACGCTTTATCGTTGCAGCGTGCTATTATTATTCGCATTGCAATACTAATTATATTTTTGTTACTTGCATATTACATAACATTTTAAAGCACTTGTTTCTTAGACTAGTCAGTAAGTTAACTTTATATGTTATTATAATGATTAATTAAGATCGTAAAGTTTGTTTGACACATACAATAAATTGATACAAACTTAATGTAATACAAACTTTATTAATTTCAGTAAAAATGAAGTTAAATATTTCATGTCCAGCAACTGGATGCCAAAAATTGTTTGAGATTGTTGACGATCACAAGGTTAGGATATTTTTTGATAAACGCATAGGATCGGAAGTTCATGCTGATCCATTAGGAGATGATTGGAAAGGTTATATATTTAGAATTACGGGTGGCAATGATAAGCAAGGATTTCCTATGAAACAAGGAGTACTTACAAATGGGAGAGTTAGATTACTTCTTTCAAAGGGTCATTCGTGCTATCGTCCTCGTCGTGATGGTGAAAGAAGACGAAAATCGGTTCGTGGGTGCATAGTTGATGCAAATTTAAGTGTTTTATCTTTGGTTATTGTCCGAAAAGGAGATAAAGACATTCCAGGATTAACTGACACTACTATACCACGACGTCTAGGTCCAAAACGAGCAAATAAAATTCGTAAATTATTCAATTTATCGAAAAATGACGATGTTCGCCAATATGTGGTGAAACGTCCATTACCGTTAAAAGAAGGCAAAAAGCAACGCTATAAAGCACCAAAAATTCAACGTTTGATTACGCCCCAAGTATTGCAGCGAAAACGTCATCGGTTGGCTTTGAAGAAGAAACGATGCTTGGCTCGCAAGGAAAAGGAGGCAGCTTACAAGAAGCTTTTGGCGCAACGTCACAAGGAGTACAAGCAGAAAAAGGAGGAACTTAAACGACGACGATCAGCTAGTCTTCGTGAAAGCAAAACTAGCGTTGATAGTGCCTAAAAATGAACATTTTTTTCTCAAAAAAATATTTCGAAATATTTTTTACACATATTTCTCTTTTAATACTTTAATAATTATTTCGATAAATTTGAAATTAGTTATGAGTTGCCACTATTTTAGTTCTTATTATTCTATATATTTAATGTAGCGTTTTGTTAGTTTTGTTTTCAAATGTTGTTCCTACTAGTAGTTATTTAACTTTTGCATATTAACCAAAGTTTTTCCAGTATTAATGTCATATTTTTAAATGTTACGTTGTTTTCCAATGATGTTGTATTATTGTGGTCGTTCTGTTTTCATAAATACATGATGTAAAGTGTAATGACTTGGTGTTTATTGATTCAATAAATGCATTCATGACGTGTGTTTTATGGTCTAATTTTATTTCCTATCTTTCATTTTATCCAAACTTTTCCTCGTATCCGCAATTATATTCTCATAAAAATGTTTATTTAATGAAAATAAAAACTTATTATATATTTAATAATGACTATCATTATATTCGATGAGTAACCTATTTAGGTGGTTTACAGCATAAATATTAAATTTGTTTTAAATAAATATTCATATAGGATAAGGAAAAAATAGATAGGTAGCAATTATCAACACAAATTTTAATTGAAACAAATTGTTATAAACGCTGACATTTTTTAAAACCATTTCTGGTATTTTAAATATTTCAAAGGTAATGTTACATTTTAAACATTTTTACTGCATCATACATTTTATGTATTTACCTATTTAATACTTTTTATGACTCGTTAACTAATTAAATTACGAAAATTTACCTTTAACCGATAATTGCTTACGAATTGTATGCATTTATACTGTTATTATTGATCTATTCTCTTAATTTAAAATCAATAATTCATTAATTATGACAAATTTGTATGCGCTTATGACGTATGCGTTATTAGAACAGGGTAAACTGCAAGGGAACGAATGACTCGCATTCAAGCGCAATTACATTTTTGTTCTTGTATTACTCTCAATATTAATATTAATGTAATTCTTACAATTAGTGCAAATTAGTTAATAAAATACGCAATAGATAAATTCACAATAATTCTGTGAGCTATCGTTACCAATTTCAATAATTAATTCCTATTTCTTATAAATGACCCATCAAATGTGTCTTACATATTTATATGTTTTGGTAACTTTTGCAATTACAAAATGTCCTATTAAGGTACATTTATTTAATTATTTAAAGGAAATAATAAAAAAAATAATTAATATTTCAACAAAATCAAAAGTTGGGCTAGACTTCAGAAAATCAACTTTTTAAAAGTATATAGTCTAAGGCAGATAAAGAACTATAAATTTGTCTATTTTTAAACAGCAATAAGAAGAACAATACTGCATATTAAACTATTATCGACTTTATTAGTATAATAATTGCAATATGTAGTTGTATTCGTAGAAAGAGGCAGATCCTTGGAATAATAAACTCAATATTAGGGTAATCCGTGGCATCGTCCTATTTATTGATGTTTGAAGATTTATGATTTATGATTCTTGTTATATCTGTCATCCGACTAAACACAATAATATATTTATGTATAATATAAATTTGAATGTATTACACTGAAAGAAACTTTTATAATGTACTAAATTATTACGACATAACTATCTCTATAACTATTAATATTAGTTTAATTGTAATTCGAAAGAATTAGTTATCTGCAGGCATTAAATTAATTTATATTGTAAGAAAAAATCATACAAATTTTTAAAAGATTAGTTACTGAACAATTTATCATAAAAAAACATTTAGTAGTTTTACAGAGTTTACCTGTAATACCTATTTTGATTTCAAGCTATCAGAATCGTCGATTTATACTCGAAATGCGTCTGAACAATAAATTCTGGAGAATTGTAAAGTTGCCAAATCTTTTTTTTTTATTAAAAAACAGTTTTTAGTGTAAATATGCTTCACTCTAAGCGATAACAGCTGTAAACTGTTTTTTTTTATTTATTAATTTATCATGATTTGAGTAAAAACGTTTCAATTACTATTTGTATTAGCGTTTATCACGAAGTAGGATTAACAATGCTTAAAACATCAACGTGATATGTTTTATGAAATAAAACATGAGACTTTTAACCGGAATGCATTGGTAGTAATAATAATTCAAAGTTTCTCAACTTGTAATTACAAAGTTATTAAGACAGCTAGCTGGCCAGATTTCCTTAAACAATGTATGTAAATTCAATGCAAGTTTACAACTGCTTGCACCTTGCAAAACTACTACTAAATTAAGTTTTTAAAGTCGCCAACTTTAATTAAGGCTAGCTAGATGCATGTCTTGTATAAATGGCATACTATAATATAGTTGTATACAATAAAATAAATTGATTCGACATCGCCCCATTAACATATGAAATCCATCTAAAAAAACTAAAAATGGATTTTTGCATACTAAATTCTACGCACAAAATAAATATATAAGGGTTGGCACAGAAACTATTAAAACTATAATTTATAACTATTGTAGTTTACAATAATGAAATACTAGTACAGTCAAACATCAAGACGAATGACGTTTTAATCGAAAACTTCGTGAAACGATTTTGTATTTACTAAGATGATAAATGCTGCTTCATACAACAGATTTTTTTCGGAAATTATTTTTTATTTTTATCATCTGAGAATCATGTGAGTCATCATCAGGATTTTCCACTTTTAAACAATATTCGGTATCAATTTATATTTACGGCTTTTAGCTGAAAATTAAATCAAAATATCAAATAATAATTCACACTTTCCATTTTATGTATTTACACTTACCTAAAATGTTATGTCGCGTAAAATGACCATATCAATTTTCATCAACATGATTCCTAAAACAAAGAATTCGCAATGCCAAACAGGCAAACTTTTTGTTACGCAATTTACCTGTCCTAAGTAATAGTAGTTTTAATCATTTGACGAAGCTATTATAAAAAAATCAAGACATAACATTCAAACACTAACAAAATCCTAGAAATATGAGATCTACTCATAATCGTAGAGTTACAGTGCAATATCCTTTTCCAGTGTTTAATTAACTCATATTTATCTAATATTTCAAAATAAAAACTATATTTTGCAATATATAATTATATTTATTAATTAATACTTTTATTGTTTTATTATTTTAGTGAATAATATTTTCTTACCGTTATTTTATTTTAATGTTATAAAAATCATCCTAACCTTCATTCATATAAGAGCCATTAGAAGAATTCAATTGTAATTAATTAAAAGGCGACTACCTACCACTACATAAATGGCTTATTTAATTTCATGTATCATTAGAATTATGACGTAATCATCCCAAAGAATTTTAGAAAACCTTTAAAATATTTTCTCGGTTGTGTCAAGGATTTACCTTCACACATATACAATAATGAAATTTTATCAAGGGTTTTTTCAAACGTTGTTTAAATTTTAAACGCGAATTGGGTCACCACCACTTGCGTAAGCTTGTTTCAAACACGTTCAAATAATATAATTATTTATTGTTTTCTAACAGTAATTTCAAACAAAACAACATATTTGTTCGCACATCTTTTCTGTGGTGTATATAAATAATAAAACACACTTCATCAGCCGAGAAATAGATTCGCAGTTAGTTAGCATATTAGTTGAAATTTTACGAGAATTGTTTAAATAACTTGCCGTTCAATGTATCCTGTGCTTGTAAAGCTAAGCTTACACGTAATCGTATACATGTGTATGTGATAATTTAGCATAGAAAGTTCATTCTATTCAGCTGCGTTCAAGGCTCTTGGGTTTTACACAGAAAAAACTTACAAGTGGGGATAGTAGTGGCACTAGAGTTGAGGTAGTAGAAGCCGGTTGCTGCTTCCAACCAAACATTTTAATGCATTTAATGAATTCGTGAGGAATTAGTAAAATTCAATTGGTATATGTAACGGTAAGTTAAATACAATTAACTATTTTATCCATATATCCGTTTTTCTATGAATGCTTCATTTAACATAATTGACAATTATTTTTTTTGTTGTTATCAATGTTGATAAAATATCAATAATAAGTACACCCACATTTATTCACAGAAGTATTTAAATGCTGATTAATGTGCGTTTAGTAGCTCTAGAATATTCATTTCATTTCGTGCTTGTATCTTAACCTATAAATTTCTTTTAAGGGAAAATGGTAATTAAAAACATTTGTTGTTTGGGTGCTGGTTATGTTGGCGGTCCAACATGCAGTGTAATCGCATGGAAGTGTCCAGAAATAAAAGTGACTGTTGTTGATTTAAGCAAAGAACGCATCGAACAATGGAATTCTGATAAGCTTCCTATTTACGAAGTATGTAAGATTATTTCTTTATCGCATGCAATTATTAACTAGAAAAAAATAAATTTTGTTTCAGCCTGGTCTACACGATGTGGTTAAAGCATGTCGGGGCAAGAATCTCTTCTTCTCCAACGATTATAAAAATGCCATCTTAGAAGCTGATTTAATATTTATTTCCGTTAATACTCCAACGAAAACATTCGGAAACGGCAAGGTAATAATTATTATCATGTTATGCAATTTAACCTTGTTTTGCGTAAATTGGTATAATAAATAATAATTGTTTAATAGGGCCGAGCTCCTGACTTAAAGTATGTGGAAGGAGCTGCACGAATGATCGCCGATATTGCACAAAACGATAAAATTGTTGTGGAAAAAAGCACGGTGCCAGTACGTGCTGCTGAAAGCATACAGAATATCCTAAATGCCAATAATAAACTCGGCGTATCTTATCAAATATTATCGAATCCAGAGTTTTTAGCAGAAGGTATATCTACAGTTGCAATTACTGTGTTTAATATTAATAAATTTCTACATTTTATAGGCACTGCAATAAACGATTTGCTGTACGCTGATAGGGTTTTAATTGGCGGCGAGGAAGACTGGGCGATTGAGGAGTTATGCTCAATTTACGAGCATTGGATTCCACGAAAAAATATTTTAACCACAAACACTTGGTCGTCGGAGCTGTCTAAACTTGTAATTATTTTTAACATGCATTTATAATGACCGCAAGGCTTCTCACACTTGCATCATTAATTTGTGAATAGGATATTTGAAGGCTCTTATTTCTGTTTTTTAGGCAGCGAACGCAATGCTGGCACAACGAGTTTCTAGTATTAATTCATTATCAGCTGTATGCGAAGCAACGGGGGCGGATGTTTCCGAGGTGGCGAGAGCGGTTGGATTAGATTCGAGAATTGGATCAAAGTTTTTACAGGCTTCTATAGGTAGATATCTTATTGATGTTCGAATTGATGCCAACAAGAGCTAAATTTTGATTGGTTTACCAGAAAGGCGAACTCAACATATTAATCTTAATATAATTTGAACGATTTTTCTATTCATAAGCGAATTATTCAATTAATATATTTAATTTACGTTTTTATGTTTTGAATGATTTAATCTAAATCGTAATCTATCCTATGTACATCAAATTACATTACTACTTGTAAAATAACACTAGTTTATAGGTAGATATCATATTGATGTACGAATTGATGCCAACAAAAGCTAAATTGAACGACTTGCTTTTAAAGCAATTAATTATTCAATTAATATGTTTAGTTTACGTTTTTATATTTTCAATGCCTGGATCTACATTGTAATCTACTCTGTTTGCATCAAATTACATTACTACTTCTTAAATAATACATTAATTCATAATATTTTTCATTACTGGTTTTGGTGGGAGCTGTTTCCAAAAGGATATTCTTAATTTAGTATACATATGTGAATGTTTGAATTTGCCGGAAGTAGCCGCTTATTGGCAGCAAGTCATTGACATGAACGAATATCAAAAATCACGATTTACTGCTAAAGTGGTGCAGGCGCTATTCAATACCGTCAGTGGCAAACACATAGCGTTGCTGGGATTTGCGTTCAAGAAGAATACGGGCGATACGCGAGAGAGTCCGGCAATCTATGTCGCCAAAACGCTATTAGATGAAGGCGCCACGTTAAACATCTACGATCCAAAGGTTGTTATATCGCTTAAAAGTTATATTCTAATTTAAATTATTTTTCGATTAAAATTCAAGGTGGAAGAGGCGCAGATTTACGATGATTTAACACATCCTTCGATTTGTGAATCACCCGAACACGTTAGAAAAACGGTAAAAATTTACAATGACGCTTACCAGGCGACGAAAAGAACGCATGCGATTGTTGTATGCACCGAATGGGATGAATTCGTCACGTTAGATTACAAGAAAATCTATGATGGCATGATGAAGCCGGCGTACATATTTGATGGAAGAAAGATATTAAATCATGATGAGCTCATTGACATTGGATTCCTTTGCCAGACGATTGGCAAGAAGTTGGGAAGACCTACAAATCGTTGTTGGAGCAGTAATCATCAAGCTTAAACTTTGTAAATGTATTTCTTACTCAAAAATTATTATTCAGCGGTGGATTTAACCTTTGGGCGGATCTGAGCCAATAAAACGTTTGGTTACTTCTTACTTTAGATAACCATTCGCTTAGCGATCAACCAAATTTTCTACGTCAATTTTCCAGGCTTAGGGATTTTATATACTTTGTCCTAAATTAAAAAAGTAACAAAGCAAGTATGGGAACTTTCGAAAGTTATACCTTCTCGAATTGTTAGAAAAGGCAACGATTTATCAATATTTCGTGAAAAATGTAACACAATGAAGGAACAATGCCGAAATTTTTATAAGTTTAATGTAAATTATCAACATATTTTGTTTTCTTCATTTTTTAACTATTTTTGTGCCATTTTATCAATTATTTTGGACCTATTTGTAGCCAGAATAAATTCATCACTTAAAACGTAGGTTTTGGAACGTAATTTGTTGTAAAGTAAGAAGCAGAGGTACTATAAATTACTTACATCATTTGATTCGATTATAGACCGAAGTGTTCGCCTATTCGGTAAATCCGCCTCTGTTTATACATGCATTTTAAATGCAACTATGTGCATTATCTTATTCTCATATTATAATATTATAAATATAATCAATTGAAATTTTACGTATTTATACATATATATATATTTAAATAATATTATAAAATTTTTATGAACAAGACCATTGTCAGTATTTTATATAAACGCTACGATGATAATAAAGTGAAAACGATTGAAATTGACTTGCATTTTGAAATATTTAAAATTGGCGGCAAATTTCATGCTGGCGAGCGCCATCCTCCGTTCATGTCTTCAGTCATAACAAAACTAAAATGGCGGCTATTTTTGTCTCGGACATTAATTTTTTTTAAAGTATTATTTTTGATGAAAAAAAGTGTATATTATTTATGTCATACATGAAATGTATATCAGTGCTCCTAATTGAAGCGACATAAAAATAGAAATCTAATTAAAAAGAATGTGAAATGTGTAAAACAAATATTTCTAATCAAGTGTTAATGGCAGACAAGTATAATGTTTTTTGGCAGATTTTTTTACGTCTTAATTATAAATAATCATAAAAAACGGTTGATAAACTTATGAATTATGAATTAAATTAGAATTGTGTGTTATATTGTTTGTAAAAATGTCCAAAATACTATTCAACTGTTTATTTCAATTGTTTTGGCTTTGCCATTTATTTATTGGTAAGAACTGTCAGTTTACTTATGTCATTATTAGCATTTGTTAAATAGGCATTTTAGTCTGTGCTTGTTTTATTTATTTAATTTAACACATCTGGATTTTTTCGAATTAACTTCTTATCCCAATGATAATGTTTATGTTTTGATGCCTTCCAGCCGATTGTCATTCCTCCTCCTTATATGTATTATTCTCTGATATAATTATTATTATATTATATACATTACTACAACTATGATAAACAAATATGCTAATAGCACACATTATTTTAGGTATCCAAAGTTTAAAATGTAAATGCGATATTTGTAAAAATGAAAATTTTACTTGCGAAACGGATGGATATTGCTTTACAACGACGTTCGTTGATAAAAATGGGCTTATTGAACATAACTATAGGTGAGTGTATCAAAAATAATCAAATGATAATTTATTATTTTATTATAGGATAAAAATTGGTAGCCAGTCTAAATTTATCCTTTTTTATTACATCTTCTCCTGATTATTATTATATCCTTTTATTATTATTATTTTATTTTATTTCAAAACAACTAAAATGTTTACACTATTGGTTCTAATTACTTACAAAATTTAACCCCAAAATACAAAACACACTATAAATAAATATTTTTATTAAAAAAAAAACAAAAAACAAAACAATAAAAAGCAATTTGTTATTTGTGATAATGATGATGATGTATTGTGATGTAATAATCTGTAATATGGGGCATTAGATGTTTAAACAGAGCGAAATTTCTCCCGCCGGAACACCATAAATCGTGTGACAATCCACCAACAGGTCTCTACGCAATTAATTGCTGCTATGACAGAGATTTTTGCAATGCTGTTAATATACCACAACTAGATGTATCGAACTATATTTTTGAAGGTAGTTCAGGTAAATTGTGTGGCCTACCTTGATATCCGATTGATTGACCAACAGAAATTCTGCTGCTAACAACATAATTTTTACAATGACATTTTTATCGAATGCCGTTTTTTTCACTCTCTCTTTTGTTGTGTTTACTAACAAATGAATTAATTAATCTTTTTTTGATATGATGATTGACAATAATCTAAGCTTTCAAGATGAACTATATAGTCTCAAAGTGTTTGATTTTGTAGATCTTGTCAAAGCTATTGATTATGTTGAGTTTTTTATTTTATTATTTTTATTGTATTGCTCACTAAAACGAATTAGCAGCGCTAATAATATTACTAAATGAATGATGATTATTTCCTATTATTTTTCCGTTTCCACATATTATACATTGTTTTTATGATACAACATTTCCTTTTATTTACACACGTCAGACTGGCTATCTTTTATTTTAATTATATTGCCAGCATATTTTTTGAAAATGTTTTTTGTAATGAAACGAAATTTGACGAAATCTTAGGTGCCTAGACAGGAACTTGCAACTTCCCGCTAATAACCCTCTCTTCTGCCAACGGCAGAGCCCCCGCAACTATACCTTTATGATGATCTGTTGCCGGGACAAGGATTTCTGCAATGAACATTTAAATCCTAAACTAACACCCAAACCCGGAGGTAAAAATGCTCGCTGCCATATATAATAATGACATCACTTTTATTTATTTATTACTTTTTTACTTTATTTATTCAAAACAAAAAAAAATACTTGAAAACAATCTTCTCTTTCTCCGTATCTAGCTCACTGTTTCTCTTTTAATTTAATTACATTCATACATTCTTTAGCAAGCAACAAGATGCATCTATTTGCTATTTGCTTTAAATTTGTTTAAACTCTAGCCTGGTCTATTGTAATATATATTACCCAGGGCCGTCTCGTGGCGTGTGCAAAGACGCTTTAATATTTACTTTATTTTAATTTTGAAGTTTTGGTTTTTGGTTTTCAACAATTGCAAGATTATTGTTATTTTTAATTGAAGAATGAAAAAATTGTGGAAAATCTTTCAAAATTGACGTTTCCTAACATATAACCTAAAAATATTCTTTTTTCCTGGTTTTCTGAGTTTAAAGTAATTTTGTACTAAAAATTAATTTTTACGTTTTTCGTATAAAAGCATTTTTTGAAAGTGTGTGAAATCTAATTAAAAGTACACACACATGCAAAATTTCACGAGCCGGTCCTATTTAATTAATAATATTCTTTTTATCTTTAATGAATTTACCTTATGTAGTCGATTCGACGACCGCACAGCATTTGGTTTTGGTGTTTATGCAATTTTATTTACCTTTTTTTATTTATTTGTAGTTAGAGCAAAGTTTAACATGTTACTGCTGTAGAGAGTTGTACCTTTTTCTCAATTATTATCCTCGACTCTTTTATCTAGGACGCAATGGGTGTGCAATTTTATTTTTTATACCTTATACGCAATTTATTTATATTTTAATAAAGATATTTTATCTCTAATGATTGTATATAGTAGATAGTAATTAATATGATTTATGTTACTTGTTGTTGTCAGATGCTTTAACAAGAGTTATATCCATTTCAATCCTCATTCTAACAAAACTGATTATTGCAAGGAGAAATCGGAATTAAGCACCGATCGTAAGACAGCTTCGGATTGCTGTGATGCGTATGATTATTGTAATCTAGACTTGAAGCAGTCGCTTGAAAGTGATTTTCTTAAAGTGATAAGAAAAGGTTAGAAATGATTTTTTGGGAATCGTTTATTAAATAATTAATTTTAGTGACATTTAGTAATTAGAGTTTTATTTGTTAGAAGGCTCATTCAATATCAAGCGTCCACGTTTCTCTATCAATGTATCAGGGAATTAAATTTGGCTTACATAAATTATAAATTGATAAAGTGATGATATGATTGAATAATTTTTGTATGCCAATTTGTGATCGTCTGCATCGCATATGTTCACTGGGTAATCAAATGATAACTAATTTAAACGTTTTTTTATATGTCAAAATACGCATTACAACAACAATTGTTTCAAATTCAAATTATTAACTCTTGTACATTTTACTTTACAACAATGTAATAAATTTGCTAGTATGGCTAATTTGCAAACTTTGCTTGGCTTTTTCGCTTCGTTTTTTATTATTAGTATTCTTGCTATATAGAAATACCTTGAAATTGATACCTTCGCTTCAAGTGTTTTATTTTTTATATTTTGTTGCTTTTTATTTATACGTAGTCGCCTTATTTGCATATGCTAATGTAATTTTTTTGCAAATTAGAATATTGATTTTATGCATTTTAATTATTAAATTATCTTCCATCTTCTCAAACTTGAAACGTTTCTCTTTAAATTTTCATAAAATACATTTTGTTGCTTAATCATTGCATTGAATTTTGTTTCCTTTACTTTTTACTTACTACTCACTCATAATTCATTATTCACTGATTAATTATTTTAACAATTTCATTGCATGCACACTTTACTAATCGTTTAAAAATTCATATAAATAATGCAATCAACCAATATGTATCGGAATTTAATCAATTTTTTTACGTTGCACAGATGATTCAGCGTTTAGCGAAAGCTTGGGTACAATAGAAATAGCGATAATTACAATGTTTATTGTACTATTTTTATTCTTGATTGTGGCTGCCTTCGTTTGGTATCGAAGTCAACCCAAACGAGGCAGACATCAACAACTCGATCGCGGCGAGGATAGTATAGAAGCTCCCGACCACCCCATATTACAAGGAGTTTCCCTAAGACATATGATTGAAATGACAACAAGCGGTAGCGGTTCTGGTAATAATAAGATAATTGAGTTTATTAACTCGATAAAATGTTACTGTAATATTATTTCAAAAATAGGTTTGCCGCTGTTAGTTCAACGAAGTATTGCCAGGCAAATTCAATTAGTCGAGATAATTGGACAAGGTAGATTCGGAGAAGTTTGGCGAGGAAGGTGGAGAGGCGAAAATGTCGCTGTTAAAATATTTAGTTCGAGGGAGGAACGTTCTTGGTTCAGAGAAGCTGAAATTTATCAAACTGTTATGTTAAGGCATGATAATATACTCGGATTTATCGCAGCCGATAACAAAGGTGATTTTTCATTATTCATCATTACTGCATTAGATTCCAGTGGTCTTCAAATCTTATCAACTCATGTAAACCTTAAATCTTTAATGTTTGTTGAGGGATCATTTCATTGCTTTACGCAAAATTCTAAATTTTAAATTTATTTAAACTATCAATCGTCCCATTTCACTTTTTCCATTTATTTTGTAGCATTAATTGAATTCTCTGTAGTTTATTTTTACCCTAGCGTTCAGCGGAATACAGTTTGAAGATCACTGCATTAGATTAAATTTATTTTTTTGCTAATCATATGCATTATTATGCCTCGCTAATAGATAATGGTACCTGGACACAACTATGGCTTATTA
Organism: Adinopsis sp. GC000173; assembly: GCA_030264715.1. Classification (NCBI taxonomy): domain Eukaryota; kingdom Metazoa; phylum Arthropoda; class Insecta; order Coleoptera; family Staphylinidae; genus Adinopsis; species Adinopsis sp. GC000173. The sequence continues at coordinate 9,571 of JARJDW010017045.1, read as the reverse complement.
CTGATTACCACGAACATGGGTCATTGTTTGATTACCTTGGTCGTAATACTTTTGATACAAGTGCTATGATATGTATGGCATTATCTATTGCAACTGGACTTGCTCATCTTCACATGGATATTATGGGCACTCAGGGTAAATACAACACTTGATTCAATTACTTACTACCCACAGAGAGACAAACAAAAATAGCCAATGCAGTTTTACATACATACATTATTTCTTTACATTCTCTCCTAAAACTAAAGTAAAACGACAAAAAAAATTGTAGTGCGATATTTTTGTCTGTCTACATGAATGTTGATGCCAAAATAACAAGAACTTGATTCCATTATACATATAACATATATATGTATCTACTTCCATTCCACCTTACATATACATTAATATCGAATTTATTTTTAACAGGTAAACCAGCAATTGCTCATAGAGATTTAAAGTCTAAAAATATATTAGTGAAATCTAATGGCACATGTGCTATTGGAGACTTAGGTCTTGCTGTTAGACACGACGTTACCACAGATACTGTTGATATTCCACTAAATAATAGAGTGGGAACGAAACGATATATGGCGCCAGAAGTTCTGGACGAAACAATGAACATCGAACATTTCGATTCATTTAAAAGAGCAGATGTTTATGCTCTCGGTTTAATATTTTGGGAAATTGCACGTAGATGTAATGTAGGGGGTATTTACGACGAATATCAATTACCTTTTTATGATGCAGTACCTTCAGATCCTACAATAGATGAAATGCGAAGGTTTGTATTTTTTCTATATGTATTTACTTTTTACGCCTTATTATTATTGATTAAACATTTCGAGTACGCAATTAAAAAAATATATCATGAAGTGTATATGTTTACCTAAAATGAAGTAACTGAGCAAATTGTGTTTATTTTTAGCTCGCGATGTATTTTTAGTACTTTGCCGAAAAATATAGTAATATTTTTTTAATTATATCCGTGATTACATTTAAATTGGCAACAAAAATGTTTCTATAGCATTAGAAAGTTGCGTTAAGGCTGTACATCCCAATTTCACGCCCAACACTTTTATACGAAAAGGGAAAAAATGTTTTCATTTTTTTCCGGATCAACCCCTTATTATTGACATAATCAGAGGAACAAAGTAGTGTTAAATAACACACGCAGATCGCCATAGAGTCGATTATTAAAGGATTTTTAATGCTGTAATTGAGATGTCCAAATTGGTTGCCATTTTTTCATCTCAATTATGGCGTTAGAATGGCTTTTTTAATAAAGGGCTCTGTAGCAACATATGGCCGATACTTAATTTTACCAAAATGAATAAATTTGATTTCTTTAACCATAAGAGTTTAATCCGAAGATACTTTGCCCATAATCTTTACATGAAGCAGTGCCTTTTTATTGCTGTAGTTAATCTAGTCTAAATTTTTAAAAACTTCTTCAGCATGTGGGCAAAAATGCACTGACATGTAGAAGGATTTGAGTGTTAAATCGGTATATACAGCTTTAAATTTCTTATTATAAACGGATCTAATGATAAATATATTTTCTAATGATAATGAGGTTAGAAATATGTCATTTTCAGATATTTTTACACGATAACATTCTATTAATAATATCGCTACATTTTTCTTTGCAGAGTGGTATGTTTTGATAGGAAAAGGCCAAGCATACCAAATAGATGGCAAAGTTGTGAAGCTTTGCATGTTATGTCAAAGTTGATGAAAGAATGTTGGTATCATAATGCAACTGCTAGACTTACAGCGTTACGAATTAAGAAAACACTTTCCAATTATCGTAATTCTGAGGAGCTCAAAATGTGAGATTACTTCTAGTTGCTGGTAAGCTTTAATTATCTTATTAGGTATCGCCCACGCATATAAATGATGATAATATACTTTTAGGATATAAACCAGCATTTATTATTATTTATATAATTATAATTAAAAGATAAGTGAACGGTTGTTGTCTCTGAATGTGTGCGTATTTGTTGTGTATAATATTTAGATTTTAACAGTACCAAACAAAATAGTTACACAGTTATTTATTAAGTATTATAATACAATTAAAAAGTTATTTAATCATTTAGTTAAAACAGTGCTGAGCTGTTTTAAATAGATAATTAAATAAAAGAAAAAAAGAGCAAATGTAGAATATTTCCTTCAAAAAAAGCAAATCGAATTTGGCAATGTTTATACAATATATTAAAATTTTATATTTGTTTATAGAGAAAGAAAGTAAACAAGAAGAAAATATTTTATATTTGCTGTAAATCGTTTTATTTCATTTGTTTGTTTTGTTCTTTAATTTGATATGTTTTATTAATTTAAAAAAAAAGATACTGATTGGAACCACTGCCCCCTGTCCATTCCATAGATTTTAAAATAGCAATGCTTCCACAAAACCAAAATCAAGCAGCTGTAAGAAATAATTAATAGTTTTATAGTGTTGTGATTATATTTCTTTACCCTCTGCCTATCGAAGTACACAAAAACCTAGTATAATCGTTCTAAAAGTGACAGGCATTACAAAGACTCTTAATAAATGGACACTAAATGAGCAATAGGTTAAAATGATAAACTAAAAAAAATAAAAACAAAGCAAATTTATAAATAATAATAAAGAAGATTATATTATTACAAAGTAAACAACCATGTACCTACAAATGTTGCCTTCCTTTTATTTAAATAGAATGGAAGTTAACCTTTAAAAAAAGCAAAGAAGAAGATGAAGATGAAGATGAAGAAAAAGTAAATAAACTCTGCCAAATTTAAGTCAATTATTTTCTATTTTACACAATATACATACAATAAATAGCGTTAAAAGACAATATAATATATTTTTTAAATGTTTATGTTTTATATTTATAATTTTGTGCATTGCCACTTTTCAAGAACGTTTATGCATTACTACACCCGTACCGTAATCATGATGAGTAATCAATTTGCAGAGTCATTTATTTTTACAACAATTTATTCCTCTCTTCTCTGAAAATAATACAAATCGTAAACAACCTACTGATACAAACATTATATAATTAATTTATAGTATATATTTATATATATATGCAACAAATGGAATAAATTGCAATTTTATACCAGTGAATTGATGCAATTGAATTGATTTTTAATTTTTTATTGTAAATTTTTTGTTGTTGAATCGAACGTATACGTGTATACATAATTTCTCTTATCTTGAGGGCGTGTATGAATTCATTTTGTAGTTCCTAAAAAAAGTAATTGATACAAATGATAACAATTAATTTGGAGTAACGTTTTTTCGTTGTATTTTTGTTGGGTTGATGTGTATGTGCATATATGATGAATTTTTATATTTATTGCGACACTGATTCGCCGCAATAAATTTATTATATATTTAATATTTATATGATATATATGTGCTTATCGATTGAGAAAAAAAAATGTTACTAATTGTTCATGCTACAAGCTTGTAAACAATTACCTCATGTTCTTATTAAAAAAAAATAATGTGTCTTGTCTGTTATGAGAAATTTCTATATGCACATATGCAAAAGTGCAACATTTATGATACAAAAAAAACAAAGGAAATTGATAACGTAGTTTTACAGCATGTAATATTTGACAAAAAAATATGATTGATTGAAAAAAAATTGATATTTGAAAGATTTTGTGCTAACTATATTTTTAAGCGTACATATTTATATTAAAAAATTAATTGTTGTATTGCCTAACATATTTAGTTTTGCGAATAAAAAATTATATAAAAAAATTAGTGCCTATAAGGAGGGCACTACCTAAAAAATTAAAATATAGTTTGCATAATGGAAATTAATTAATTAAAAACTAAAAAAAAAACAAATTAAAAAAGAATATTTTTAAGTGGTTAAAATTATATAATCAAATTATTATCGTAGATTTTAGTTGTAGATAATACGTAGTATGTTGAGTTTTATACACATATGATAATATATTTATGGGTGGTTTCGGATTAATGTGATTGGCAAAAACGATTGAATTTTATGGGATAAAAAAAATCTAATTTTTAGAGAAATTTTTGGAATATTTAGGATGATTCTGCAGGGTACTTGATGTGGAAGTGATTCTACTACATAAACAGTCAAGCTTATTCGAAAAAAGCACATTTTTTATATAAATTTGTATTAAGACCTACTACTATTACTACTACTACTACTATTTGTACTATTACTACACACTTAGATCTATCTATGTAATGATATGTATTATATGAAAAATAAGTTTGACTGTACTTGCATATCAACATCTGTAGATGGTAAACGATTTTCAACTCATGCAATTGATTGTAGGGTTTAAAAAAATGATTGTATATTTACTAAATTATCATATTGGTGCAAAATTGAAGACTGATTCAGAATAGATTTTGTTTGTAAAAGAGAAAACAAATTAAGATATTGGCATATGTAATTTTATAAGAGAGTGTTGGGAGCTTTTCTAGATGGAATTTAATTTTGTTTGTTTGTTTTATTTTTGTATTATTTCTGTAATATTTCTTGCACAAAATATGTAGTTGTAAACACTTACTACACACACAAAATGATTGAATTATAAGAAAACAAAAATGATCCTTTTTGTGGATAATGTACGTTTTTAATTTTTATTTTTATATAAAATTAATGATTAATGATAAATACAAAAGACACAATTAACTGGTTATAATTCAATGGATTTTGTTTGTTAATTTTTTTTACCATAATATGAATAAACATGCAGTAATTTTTATTATTCAGATTTTTAGATGGTTAAACCATAATGGTTCTTGTCTTTTGTCAATATGTATATATGATAAGATGTAGCTATCCTCTTACAAAGGTTAACCATTAAATGGTGAATTATTAATAAAAGAAAAACAATAGTGCTGTTTTGCAAGGTACAAATTCATGTCAGAGTTTTTATACAGAGTAAATTTGTTGTCAACTTTTTGCCAAATGATACAATATGTGGTCATATTTATATATAAATGAGAGAAAGATTTTAAACTGTGATCGTTTTACTCACTTTTATATACCTTACACACCAATTACAAAAACGCATATTTATTTATTCTTCCATATATATGCAATAAATTATGAAATATAATATAATAAACTGTTGATATATAATTACAATTATAATAATAATATAACAAAACTTATATTAGAATGACATAAGTATGACCACATAGATATCTTTAGAAGTCATAGAGATTAAAGTATAAGTCATTTAAAAATTGATTGAATGGAAATTTAAAAATAAAAAATAATAAAATAAAAAAATAAACCTAACAAATATTTTCTCGATAAATGTCTTTTGGGCAATATTATGATGTATTTTAAAATGTACTGTAATCTCTATTATTAGATTGAAAATTCCTCAGGATAAATGTAAACACAAATGCAATAGTTATCCTTATATAGTGTTAATAAGCTAGTTTCATTTTAATTTTTATTTGTTCAAGCAAATGCTTTTAATTTTTATATATATTGTAATATATAAAAGAAGAGGGTATTTATTTCGTTTTCCTCTTGCCTCTAAACTAAATTAAAGTAAAATCAATTAAGAGTAATTCATTCATTTCTTGTTTTTGTTTCATTTTATTATTATATCATATTATTCAAGGACGACAAAATGCATTTGCTCTTCTTAACAACAACAATTTTTAATTTCTTTTATGTACAGAGATGTTTTGTGGCTTTAGACGCAACTATATACCATTTGTAAACGTATTTGAAAATATATAACTCATAAGTCCTTTAACAATTTATTTTTATTCATTCTCATTAAAGATTTATAATAAATCGAAAGCATAATTTACACATAATAAAAAGGAAATAAGTACATACAACCTTTTTTGAACACCTATGCCTAACCTAGGACTATATATTATATATTGAAAGAAGTCATTAATCAATATATCAATAGCTAATACGCAATTAAAAAATTATAAAATTCAGTATGAAAATAACTTTCGATGATTCAAAGACTAATGCTTTTGATCACAACGAAAAGGAGGTAAGACTATTATTTACTCATTTTAACAAATTCTTTAAAAGCAGCTTGTATCTCTTCATCCATTTCTTCCTCGGGATCGAATAGTCCATCAGGATCATCATAGTCCTCTTCCTCGCTGGATGATACATGAAACATAAACAACGCAATTTTAGCAAAGTCACTTTCGATTTCAGAATCTGCATCTATTTTTATAACAACTTTCATCAATTGAGAGAAAAATAAACACTATTATTAGAGTGGTGGGTGTTTTTATATTTATTTTCACTTTATAAATTTTCGACCAATTCAAGGTTAAAAATGAATGTTTATAAAATAAACCTATTTTCGCATATTTGCAAAATGATAAGGTAAGAGTAAACTATGTGTATGTGCAATGGAACCTCGATATATAGATGTTTTATCGAATACGCGGTGGCGGTAAACCAAACTAATATTTCCCGTATGCAGTACATAATGTAAACAATTTGAATTGTGTAAAAACATTCTTTCAGATGAAATCTTATTTGAGATGTATAAAAATTTAAATTCTGTTTGAGCAATGTAAAAAATATTAAAACAGTAAGAAGAGACAGTATTAGTATTTTTAGCGAAAATTACTGGAAAATATAGAAATTTAAAAAGATTAATCCATTTTTATTAATTTTTTTATATATTTCTAAGCGATTTTGTAACAGGACAGTGATTTTTATTGATAATCACTTGAAAAAGATGGAGGTTTAAAAAACTTAACGTAAAATTAACGTCTCCAGTCGAATTAGCCTTACTCTAATCGTACAATATATCGAGGTTTCATTCTATCCTATATTAGTAGTTTCTTCATGATTTAATGAATGTACTAAATTAAATTGATTTTTTCTATTAATATTTAAGTCTATTAACCTTGTATTTCCATAAATAAAGATTATTTAAAATTTCATAATTTGATAATGTCTTTTTAGTCTGTTTATGGCAAGTAAAGCCAGCATCATATATAAGTGTAAACTCAATTGGACTGACAATAAAAAAGCAGACATGAGTTTTAATTAATGTCTTGCTTGCCTTTATTATTCAATGCAATAAAAAATAATATGTATGACGTCATTAAATTGGAGCGCCTTCCGGAGGTCAACAGTACAACAAAAAGACATTATACGCATATTTGTATAACCACCAGCCGTGTTTAATATTTATAAGATATCAGATTCGAAAAAAAAATTCCAAATTCTATTTAGAAAACAAATGAAAGTGATCTATTATTTGTTTTGATCTATAATTTACAGTTTTTTCTGATAACGGAAAACATTGTTCTAATTTCAATGCTTTTAATGCAAATATAACAAGGAATGTTATTGTTTATGATCTATTTTTAATTGATTCATTGCACTATTTGGAATGTTGAAATTTTTTTTGATATGCTCGCACCGCCTTGTTGCTATTTTTTGCTTCATCATCAAATTCTTGTTGACAACTAGTCAGCCGAGATATAAAAAATTGCTAAATCATGTTGATGTTTAAGTTCTTTCTAACATTTAAATTGTCATCTTTGAGAAAAAAATAAAAATAATCTCATTTCTTTTGAAAATGATTCACTACACTGTACTAAAAACTTTAAGTTAGCGTTCACTGCAGATGTAAAAATGTCGGCTCTCTTCTTAGTGTGTATCAAGTGCCATTTTAAGTATCAGTTTCTAGCTAGGTAACATATAATTGGACTTACTCTTTTATGCCGCATACGCTATCCAAGAATTTGTGCTGCTCTTCGGATATTTCCTCACCATCAGGTCCATAAAAGGTTGGCCGTTCGTACAAGTTGCTCCATCCCCTGCTAAATCCAGCCGCATCCTCAGCATCGCTTGGCTTAGGAACGTTATTCCATGAATTGCCCAAATTGGCTGGATCACCCCAGTTACTACTCCTCAATTTTTCTACGGATTCAATTAAAGCTTTAATATTTGGTCTGACTTTATCCTTGGCTGCGCTTAAAGCATTGAGCGTCTTATCCATCTTCTCCTTCGACTCATTCTCTAAATTTCTCCCGCATAACTAAAACAATCGATTCAATTACACGTCTGTTGGTGTATTTACGATTTTGGGTGATACTGTACCTTTAATGTTTGGCAGACACTCTTAACACTTTCATCATTTGCCAATAGCAGATTGGAGATGGATTCATACAATAATTTAGCGTAATCAGGTGCGTTTATTTGAGTATATAGTTCTGCTAAGAAGAGTGTGACTCCAGAATTTTGTGGATTCTTTTTAATTTCTTGGCTACATAAATTGTCAATTTGTGTCTTAAATATGCGTGCTTCCTTCTGATAGATAACAGCACATAATCGGGCACCATTATATCGGAAACTAGCCTCTTTTACTGCTTGTGTGAATATAAAAGTAGCAATATGAACAAACATTTCGGCATCGTCTTTCGAGCTCATTAAGATATCGATAAAATCATTTATCGACTCTTCGAATTCACCTGGATCAGATGTCATTTTGAAAATGATCTCCTTCAATACTTCAAAATCGCTTCCAGTTGTTGTTGTATCATTTAAACTAAGAGCTTCCAGTTTGTGACACTGCAGACGACCTTGTTGTGAAGTTCCATAGGAATATCTGTTATCACCTTGCGAATGTTGTGAATTGTAGCAAGCGTTTGTAGGTTTTGAAGGTACCCATTCTTTAGCGTTTACGTTTAATTTGCTAGTAATTGACTCTGTCGGCTTAGATTGATCCGTAGTTTTAGGTGGCCGTGGTCTTTGCTGGCTCTCAGCTTCCTGTTCATTCCATGACGGTTTACTTGGGGTTGGTTCCATTTTAGAAGATTGACAAATATTGAGGCTGTAACACTTGTATACTTTTTTTGTATAAGATCTATATTACATTTTACAATCAAAATATTTTGTTGATGACAATTACCGCTGCCAACTTCTCTAAATTCAATTACGATTTCATTACCCCCTGATTGCCCGTTGTTTAACGGATTTTTACGAACTGGAACGAACTCATTCGACGCTGTAGATCATTATTGTTGGTAGATCAAATCGAAAAAATGTCCGACTTGTTTCATTTAAACTACTGAACATGTGCTGGTGGTAGTTGATTTAAAAGCTTAAAAATGCAAGAATATTTAAAAAGAGTCATTGTTACCGTTTTTAATAACTGGACTGCTTTGCAATTAGCAGTGGAACATTCTATGGGAGGCCCATATAGCAGACAAGTATATAATTAACGATTTTTTTGTTGTATTATGTTTTATTTATAACAATAATATTACAGAAAGCGGTACAAATGGTAGATTATTTAATTAATTATATTGTTAATAACCCAAACGTTGAAGTTGAAGATCTTGAAGATGTGCTAGAAGAATCGTTAGATCAAGAATTTAGTACAATATGTGAAGATAATTCTGTAAGAGGTAATTTTGTCACAATAAATGTTAATTCAAAGATAACATTTAGTATTCTTTTAGAAATATCACAAGTATTATATGGATTTACACAAATATTAAAGGCGGGGAATTTGCCACAGTATGAATTTGAATTTGCAAAACTTCCCAGTGGAAAAGAGTGGCTTACACAAAATAACCCAACAC
>JARJDW010017044.1:0-10691 GCA_030264715.1 Adinopsis sp. GC000173 | reverse complement strand
TTTTAATTAAAAATGCGAGTTTATTATTGTTAACTGTATCGTTGTTTTTTCTCTGCAGTTTTAATTAAATTAAACATAAATCGTCGATGATTAATTTGCGTTGTTAATTTCTTAATTTAATATACCTACTATGCAAATTAACTATTAAAACGGAAAGTTTTAATTAAACCAACATTAGGTTGTTTAAATCCTTTTTTAAAAATTGTCAATAAACAAAACGACACAAGGTACAGTCCACACACAGAAATACAGAAATTTGGCTTGGGGGTGGCTCAAATATCTAATATACCATGGATGGTATAGGACAAGGGTGGCAAACATTTTTATGACCGCGTGCCATTTTTGTTAAATTTTCAGATTTTTAAATGCTGGGGTGTCAGATATATATACAACGCGTGCCAACAAAATGTTCCTGCATGCCATGGGTTCGCCACCCCCGGTATAGAAAATAAATATACCTAGATACATGGGTGTGCTGCTAATTTTCCAACTTTCTCAACTTTTTCGTGTTTTTTGCTGCTTTTTTATAACTTTTAATACTCTTTTGCTACATTTCGCAGTTTTTGTTGTTGTTTTTTTTATAACTTTTTACGGTTTATAACAACTTTTACGTGTTATTTACCATGATTTCAACTTTTTTTACCACGGTTTGCAAGAAAAGGTGCTAAAAATCAGCAAAAAAAACGTAAAAAANTTGTTGTTGTTTTTTATAACTTTTTACGGTTTATAACAACTTTTACGTGTTATTTACCATGATTTCAACTTTTTTTACCACGGTTTGCAAGAAAAGGTGCTAAAAATCAGCAAAAAAAACTTAAAAAAGCAGTAAGAAAAAAGAAAAAAGAAAAAAGGTCTAGAAAGCCGGAAAATTATCAGCCCACCAACGTCCACTCGTTTGAACTTTTGCGTGTGCCAGATAATTGTTTAAACGAGTGTATGTCTTGTATATTTATTATAAGTATCTGGAATTTTTAATTAAAAATACTCAATTTACTCAGATATACTATACTATTTTCAATAACAATATTTAAATGTAGCATTTCACGATTTTCAACGTAAAATTACATCCTATATAACTACATTAATATATTCATAAATAGTAGTTTCATAACATCATCGTTTTGGTTATATTTATAGCCGTGTATTGTGAAATTGATTATAATAAAATATATTATTTAGTTCAAGAATCCATGTCCACTCTGGTTTCAATCTATTTTATAGCACCCAATTGTCCACCAAAACGTACGTGTTAATGAAAATGTTAATTAAGCAAGAAACTCCTTGGAGTGACAGCCTTCACAAATAATGCGTTCAAAACAAGACACACGATTAGACGAATTAGATACTCTATATCGGGATATTCGGTTGTCATTACCACAAAAAAAATAATTAGAATGAAATCTAGTTAATACGGAATTTCCTGCGCGCACTGTTCAATTTGTTACATTATTACACCGAAACTCTCTCTCTTTGCCGTTTATTAATACACTTGAAGGAAAATAAGCTGGCGCATAATTCACATGCATCCATAAACTAATTTTTTACGTTGTTTTCGCCAAAGGAGCGAACGTTTGGCGATTTACAAATGCGATAATTATACATCAAATTTAACATCTTATTTGCAATGCAACACGACAATTTTGCGCTTGTTAATTTTTTAAGATCAATTGATTTGGGTCAAGGCGCTGGCGACGACAATTTTATGGTTGTATTTTTTTTCGTCTCTCTACGAAAATATTAAATGTATTTCATAATGTAACGTGAATGTTTTGATTGAAAACACGTTTCGAGTTTGTGTGTATAAAGAGTGAAGTGAAGAAGAAGCAACAGTTCATGAAGACGGCATTACAAGATTAGGGCAATGACCACTTCAACTTCCATTTCGACTTCAATTCATTTTATTTTTTTTTGTGTAAATCGCATTTATTCCGAACTCTTGGCAATATTTATCGAACTGAGGTCCTATACTAACTACAGTCCATCATATGATTCACGCAAAATTTATTGCACATTGGCACACATTCAAAATGCTAGCGCATTTATTTATAAGTTTAAATGTTAAATATTATTCGCACATTTAATATTAAACATATGTTTGCGATTATTATTGTAAATCGGTAATTAATGTACAACTAAATATGATTTATTCGTCGAGCCATAAAGCGTGTGTGCGCGCGATGATGCTGCTAAAAATAACGTCGTGTTGAAGTTATTACCTATACTACCTGGTAGTGTTTTTGAGGAGTTTCTGGAAAGAGTGGAAATTAAATCAATTACGTAGCAAATGTTTACTTTTGTGAACTTTACGTAATTTAAACAAAGTAAATTTTCACAAATTTATTAGAATAATATTACCAAAAAAACATCTCAAAACGTATACAAAAATCAAGAAGGATATTACATTGTGCTTTAAAAATAAAAGTGGATGTAGAAACAATATAAAATAAAATAAATGCAAGCCCACATAAAAAATATCAATAAAATTTATAAAAAATCATGTAATTTCAAATAATACAATAGATTTGTTTTATCAGACATGTTGAACACTGTTTAATGGAAATCCAAATAGTTTCGGACATCACGATGGAACAAATCTCGTCTGTAAAGTCATTCTGATGTTTTTGATTTTAAATTTATTATTTGAAAAAATGAGATTTGTTCTATCGAGACGTCCGAAATTGTTTGGATTTTCTTTAAACAGTTCCAAAGCCTTATATTCAGCAATATCCCTAAAAGTTTATGTCTTTACACACAAATACTTGCGATATATGCGTTTTTTAATTTTTAATACGATTTTACAAAGCCTAAGTAAATACAGTGCAAGTCCTTTCGTTTAAATCATCACTGTACATTGACAAATAACATACCACAAGGATTTATATAAATCTTCCTAATTCTGTGCTCGTCATCTTGTCGAAAAGAGCCAGCGTTGTGTGAAATGAGATTAAATCTAAGTTGCTTAGATGAAGTAATGTCTATATGTCATTTTATTTTGCGATTAGATATTAGCCAAAATTATTTGTTTTTTACGCTTCATGGCGTTGTGTGGACCAAAAAATAATAAGTAACAATTCACATATAAGTAGAATATATCACCAAGGAATTAAGTTTAATTTTTATTCTCTTTTCCGCTTATTATTGCGATTTTCTTTGGTCTGACAATACCTTTAGCAAGCCACACATTTGCATGAAAAGAATGAATCATAGTTTAGGGCTGACAGAAATAAATTGTTTACTTCATCCTTTTATTAATAAATTTAATTGTATTTTTTGTTTTCATCAATTCTTCAAGTCCCTCCTTATGTTTACAACATATTTGATATTATCCAAGTGCAATTTCATTTGATGTCATAATCAATTTTCTTTATAAATAAAAAAATAATTGGGTAGTTATGAATCTTTAATAAATAATTAATTTGTTAAATTGTAGTAGGGTTTTTTTGTTGTGAAAAACATTAATATTTAAAAGAAACTCTTTATTTTGTGGGTTTTCACTATTTACTTTGAGTTTCTTTTAAACAATTAGTCGCTTAAACATCAAACAATTTAAAATATTACCCTTAGATGAATAGAATTTTTCTATTTCATCCATTTTTTGAGTTCGTCCTTATGTTTACAACTTACTTTGATATTATAATAAAAAAGTCATTAGTTAGTTATGAACCTTTAATAAATAATTAATCGCTTAAACAGCAAACAATACAAAATAAATATATTATATTGGATTAGAAAGTATCGCAATTATAAATTACCAGACAAATTATATTCTTAATTAGTTAACTAATAATTGTAATTGCTCAATTAAATATATATAAATGTAGCATTGAAATTGCAAGTACATATTATCGATACTTAATACAAATCGATATGATATTTACGATAAGATTCTAAATTTTTAATAAATAACCCATTAATAACATTTTATTAAATTTATTAGATTAATTTATGTTTCATTGAAATTTATCGTCATTTTATATAGCAATTAAAGCATCAAATGAATGAGTACATTCGCAAGAACGAATAAAATGTGTGTGTGCAATTTTCTAAGCAGCGGGGGTTTGCTGGTGCTGCTGAAAAAATCAGCGCAATGCGAAAAATTTCAAATACATATTTATTGATATATCAACAGTGTGCATATATACGTCTGGTAAACGACGGAATAAATTTTATGTAAGACATTCGTTGCGAAGCGACTTTAATTTTCTATTACAATATACACCTGCATTCTTCGAGAGCATACACAATGTATGTACGTTGTATGTGTGTGTGTGTGTGCGCGCAATACGTTGTAATGTAATTTGTAACTTTTGTAATTATTTTCCACACACTTGGCCGCGTCGCTTGTTATGGCAATAAATAATTTCTCTCGAGATGCGCGGCGGCAAAAGTCGGACAAAACTAATGTGATCAAGCACACAAATGCGACATCTCTTTACATTGCATCGTGCATGCTTGAGATGTTTATCCCATTGTTCATATTTACATGCAGATTAAAATGTAATTAAATATGTTGGGATGTATGTATTAACCTAAAATAGTAATGAACCAGATGGTATAAATATAGAATATGAATATAATCTTGAGATTTTTTTCATCTAATTGCGCGAATTCATAAAAAAGTTATTTATTGTTTATAAATTATTGCTGTAAATAATGATAAGCGTAAGTCCATCACATTATTTAATTCAATATTATAATATTGATAATTTGTAAATAACGCAATTCATAATTTATATGATTTTAATGACATTAATATGTATAATTTATTGTAGTGCATTGGATTTCTTTTCGTTAAAAAATACTAATAGTTCAAAAACAAATAAAATTTCTTTCAAGGAATTCACAGCTACTGTGAGACAACCTGTCAATATTTGTTTAAGGTAAGAATAATGTATAAGTAAAGTAACTATTACTTGAAGTTAGACGCGTGTTTAAAAACTATTGCGAAAAAGCATTTATAATATAGTAAAAATTTAGGATATCTTGTCGTAAAAAATATATATTTTAGATTTACAACTTGTACCTTAGTTCCTAAATATGTCATTTAAACTACTGAGGGACAAGCTGTCAATCTAAAATATAACTTTATTACGATAAGATGTCTTTAATTTTTATTAAAATATATGTTTGCAATATTTTTGGAAGACAATTCTCAAGACAATTATCAAGTTTAAAAAGTAGTTGCTTACTTAAGAGCTATTCTTTTTTTTTAAATATTGACAAGTTGTCACTCAGTAACTGTTTGACAGTAATCTGTCAAATTAATTAACACATTTTTTCAATTGTTCCAAAATACAATTTTCATTTATAATGTCTAAGAAATTGTGATTTATTGTACTCTATTGAATTTCTTTTACTTAAAAATACTAATAGTCCAAACAAATAAAATTTCTTTCAAAGAATTTGCCAATTAAAATGCACATAGAGCATTGAGGTTAAGATAACAAAAAAATTAACACATTTTTCAATTATCCCAAAAAAACAATTTTCATTTTATAATGCGTCTACAAAATTTATAATGCTGTTTTGAATATTTATTATAACAATGGAGAGCCTTGAACATAAACGTACGTAATAAAAAAATTGAGAACAATAAAACTTAATTTTGAAAAAGCTTATTAGAAAAGGTAATTGCAGTCTAATTTCGTAAAAAGTGCGTTTTGGGAAAACACAAAGACTAGTGGTGCTTAAGAGACATACATTCATATATACAAAATGTAGATATTTTTTTAATGCCTAGGGTATTTATGATGGTGGATAATGCCTGGGAAGGCAATTACTGTAATAGAGTCTTGATAAAGCCATTATTACACGTACTTTATATAATTTATTCCAACTTCTATATACGACGAAGAAGAAGAAAAAAAATGATAGTTGCGTACAATTTAACTTTTCATATATTTTAATGACGATTATGGTAGGCTTTTAACTTTTCATCCAATTTCGTTTACAACAATTTAAATGGTGCTCTTATGCACTTCATTTTAATGAGCGTCATTAATCTTTTCTATTTGTAATGGTTTGTAATCAATTTTTATTAAGAGACTTGAGATGTAATGACTTATCAACTTTTTTTCCAAAACGTTATATTGGGATTTCGATTGAAATTTAATTATTTCAACGTAAAATCTTGCCTGTAATTACTTTGATTACCGCTTACTTAAACATTTTTAGAAACGGGTAATTTCGTTAGACAGACTAATAAAACGCATATATTTTTAAATTGTCTGTTTGAAATATAATGGAAATTTATTACTGTTTTCACGACAAGCGCTAAAATTAGCGTCAAGTAATGTAATAAAAGTGTAATATTGATATAATTTTCACAAAAAAACTCATAATATTTAAAATTTTACTTGTTCCAAGAAAATTTCAACCAAAAACAACACCATCTATTTTTGCATTCTAATTTTTAACAAACATGCTTATAGTTCATAAATATATGTATATATAAAATTGTACAGTTAGCAATTTAATGAATATAAGTAAAATGATTAATTAAAGCTGCACAACAATTTTATGAGTTACTAGATATGGAATCATCTAAGTGATGATTAATAACACTCATTTCTGCCATATATACATTTTTTTATATTATTTATATTATTAAAGAGTGTGTGAAGAAGTTTACACATTGAAAACGGCCCTGAGTCAAAGCAGCGATAATAATATAATAAAACTGCAACATAATGTCATCTATTCAATGGCAAAGAAATCTATAAATGCGCCTATTAACTCTTATCAATTGTGTCTAATAAAAAAAACTAAATCTAATAAGCTTTCAAATGCATAAATACATGCAGCAACAATTAGAATAAAAGCGTGCACTTTGTCACACCACAATAGTTATTTATAGCAAATTAATACAAAAGCTAATTTAGCATTCATTGTGGTTAATGCACACACACCATCTAAATTTAGATTTCGTAATTGTATAATTATTTGTTGTAATTTCTGGCATTCAGTTGAGACTGATGGTATACAAGATATTTGATCTTCTCTACATACATCCCAAATGTTTATTTACATCTCGAAGGAAAAACGTTAAAAGAAATCGCAGTTTGTGAAACTAAATCAAGTAATTGAATAAAAACCAAGAATTATTAGGTTCACAACCAAGTTTTTTCAGAAAATTGCAATTTTATTGCAAAAGATTAGTTATAAACGAATGAATTAAAATATTGTCCGTCGCTAAGTATAACCTTTTCTTTCTGGCAGAGATTGAATGCCGTTACGTTAAAAATGCTCGTCTAGTGAGACTATCTACGAATGAAGCCAATTTTTGATCTCTACATAAGAGTGGAAGTGCTGATCAGCGAGACTGAAAGCGCAATATCTTGGGAATATAGCGGATGGGGTAGGACTTGTAATTGTATAATTATTTGTTGTTATGTTATGGTATACAATATATTTGATCTTCTCTACTACCATCCCAACTGTTTATTTACATCTCAAAGAAAAGAAAAAGTTTAAAGAAATCGCAGTTTTCTTACTTACTAGGTAACGTGAAACTAAATCAAGTAATTGAATAAAAACCAAAAATTATATAGCATGGATATGCTCTATTTGCTGCAAAAACGATAAATTAATTCTATATTAAAAACCACTACTACTGCAAGTATTAATTATGTCAAAAAAAGTCCGCGTAAGAAATTGATGTCTTTCTAGAAATTACAGTTTACTCAAAAATTTAAAACGCACAAAAAGTGTTGTGTTGTGTCTATTGAAGTTTTCTATATAACAAAATTACAGTTATTTTCGATTTCCTTCTTAATATCTAAAGCAACAACGACAGTTGTGAGATTACGAGCTGTAAAAATTGTTGTTTGAATTTATATAAACTTCCTAATATTCAATGTAAACACTAATCTCTTCTTTATAAAAAAAATACTATTTTTATATAAATAATGTGCTATAATGGAAAAAAATAAGTTTTTTTCTTAAAATTGTAGCCATTTCCATTTTAAATTCAATACATTTATTCACAACTTTGTTTTTCTTCTTAAAGTTAACGAAATTTAAATTAATTTGAAGACTTACCTACTATTTTTTATTAATATTAACCTAGTAGGAGATTCTTTTCGCAAATTTGTTATCATTTTCTTTAGAAATTCAATATACTTATCCACAACTTTAATCGAAATTTGACTTTCACGCAAAGTAAATTGCTTTGTATTTCAAAACTGAAAAATTATTTATTTTTCTGATAAAGCCAAACCCAATTTTTTAATTACAAGCCCTGCCTCTCAGATACGCTTCTAATAATTTAAAATTTATGAGCCAATCTATGTGGATAAGATCGCACGAGTTCGGAAATGAAATGTAACTAACCATATTAACCGGCAAGTCTTCTTCTTGTTGTTCTCCTTTTTAAATATTTAGTGTTAAATCGGGCTCGCTCGCATAAAATTAATTAAAAAATAAAACAGGTTCTCGTTTTTCCACATACAAACACAAAATCGTGACACATATTTAAATAATCATTAGCCGGGGCAATATGTGGAGCACGCATGCATCATGACGACTCCTTTGTCCAAATTCCGAATATTGTGCGCTACGCACCGACAACAATAATACTATACGGCGTCTGATTGATAAATATTTGTCACACATTGATGATTAAAAATTATTATTATTATTTATAGATGTAGTTTAACTAACGGGAACTTGCGGCAAATCATCAATTTTCTAAATATAATATGTTATTAAAAGATGACGACGACGAAGAAGAAGAAGACAATGTATCATTATGTAAGATAATAAGCCGCGCACAAAACGACGAAATGTAATATTTTAAGTAAAACGCACTCACCTAAATGTCCACCAGATGTTGAAGCACATCGTATTCAGCCAAAAGAACGCAGACAGGAAGAGGAAGTGCATTGCGACGGCTGAAACAAACATAAAAAAAGGGAAGAAATTATATAATTGTGCATACATTGCGTATTATTTGTCTATTATTTAAATGATGTAAATTAATGTAAAATTTGCAATTCGCACTTTGCGCGCCAATGTCAAACTAATTAGTTATGCAAATTTCGTGTCATAATCAACATGCTGTATATAATTAAGTGTTTTTATTTTCCTGAATTTTCTCGTCTTTTGGAATTTATGCAATAGGCATAAATATTAGTTAATGTTATTTAAACATATCTGTATGTTTCTGTGTTTGAAATATCGCATGTTTCATGAAAAAATTAGGAAAGTTTTAAAAATTTGCAGTAATTTTGTGTCGCTATTTGTAAATGACTATAAAGGAGAATAAAAAGATAAGACAAAAACAGTAGTTAATAACTGGTCTAATAGTCAAACGTCAATATTTAAAGAAGCTGCTAAAAATATGCAGAGAAATCAGATTCGTCATCTGTATTTGAGTAGTGCCGTTTTTCACGTGCAACCCTTGGTAGTACGATTCATAATTTTTGAGGGAAAACATGCGACTTCCTAAGACCTAAATTCTTTAGGCAAGGAACGAAAGCAATCTTTAATATATTGAACTTGTGAATGATTTGCTTTATATTGATAACATAAATTTCATTTTTACTTCTTCATTTGTACGTTT
This sequence comes from Adinopsis sp. GC000173, assembly GCA_030264715.1. Classification (NCBI taxonomy): domain Eukaryota; kingdom Metazoa; phylum Arthropoda; class Insecta; order Coleoptera; family Staphylinidae; genus Adinopsis; species Adinopsis sp. GC000173. Next base: position 1,129 of record JARJDW010017044.1, on the reverse strand, counting down.
TTAACCTTTTGGAACATATTCCCAATATTTTTTGCATATATTTACACGTATTTATATATATTTTGTTGTTCTTGGTAGATCAACAAATAATAAAATTGCTAAAAGTGTAAAAAAACAAAATTTATAGAAAATTAATATTTGAGTATCGTTAACAAAACATTTTAAACTTTCAATCAAATTATTATAAATTTGAAAAATCTATTTAAAATTTATGCATAATTTACTTCAATAATTTTCAAAAAAATAATCATTTTAAACCGTTAAATTGTTGTTTCCCTGCTGCATTGAAAAATTATAGATTTCGCCGAAATTCCAAACCAATAATTTTCATCCAATTTAAAAGTTAAATAATCTGCATAATAGACAAATAATATAAGCCCATTTATGGTAAACTGGATAAATAATATACTGGCCAAGTTTGGGAATTAGATTTTGAGCTCTCAATATTTAATAATATAAAAAATCCAGTTATTATTAGCATATAATACCTCCATCTAATCTAATCCTATAAAAATATTATTAATAATAAAATGTTTACAGTTTGTTGATCCAGTTTTTGTTTTGTAATTTCTATTCTTCTTGATCTTGTTGTTAAAAGAGTGAGAAGATATCTCTGTGTTTTTTTATATCTAATATAATTTTTATTGGTTTTTGCCTTGGCTGATTGATTAATTATCTGAACGAAACGAGCAGATGCGATATTAAATAAATAAATCTAATACATTTCGCAAATATACATAACTTGTGATTTTTAAAGGTATTTATTTTTATTCGATCAGCTGTGTTTGCCTAGTAATGTGAGTGTTTCAATACAATAAAAATATTATAACAAATTACTGTAAATTTGTTATTATTGAATAGCAATTCAAATAAAAACTTGATTTAATTTTATAATTTTGGTCGTAATGCAGCTGCTTCTGTATATGAATGAATAAGCATCTATTAAAATTTTTAACCCAAATACTTGATAAATATTTAAATAATTTTTTTATTGACAAGCGCGCGCACAAAAAAAACCAGTAGCAAGAATAAATAATTTGGTTAATGTTAAGTGCATCAAAAATTCCTTTCTCTATTAATCGATAGATAAACCGTTATCAATTATAAAGAATTTGGGTTTTCTGGTCCG
>JARJDW010017043.1:0-25006 GCA_030264715.1 Adinopsis sp. GC000173 | reverse complement strand
TGTTTTGAACAAATCAAAGTGTATTATTTATAGTATATAGTATATATTGACATTTGACAGAAATTCAAATTTTCGCGCGCTTTTCCCCCCTTACCCCAGCCCCTCAATGGGTACGCCTACAAACTAGTTTGTAGGGACCTCAAAAAATATACAGGAGAGGGCTCTCTTATACTCTTTGGACAAGAGATTCAAAGCTTTTTTTCTCTTAATTTTACTCAAATATTTTTGTTCATAACTGATGTTTTACAACTTTAACAATTCTCTAGCACTCTAGTGTGTCAGGAAATTCTTGAATTGTGTCACAAAAATTGCAAAGCTCAAGAAACATTAGTTAGTGTTGATTTTCTGTGCAGTTGTGTATGCTTTACATCACTTGGCTTGCACTCCGTTATGAGAATGTAAACAAATGAACAAAATAACACTTCTGACATTTGTTTGTTGTAATAGGCCAACAACAAACTGTTTAGAGAAATAGAAAAAAGATTGAGAATCACTGGTTTACAGCATGAAAGTGTTGCAAAATAGTGCATTATGAAAGCGCAATGAAATATAATTTAGTGTGAGTTAATTAAAAGCAACATGGCATTATTATGTAAATAAATAACAATTAGAATTTTTTAAATTAATTATATTATAATAAAGCAGTAGAATTGTATGTAATCTGTAAAGAAATGTTGCTTTTATTGTAAATACTTAATACACTTTTTTATCAAAACTTCGTTTTTCTGGTTTTTAGCTTGTCACATTTACTCTTTTGATTGCTAATTATATCTCTTTCACAACATTAATATCAAGTGTAAATGTACTTAAGAGGCCACCCTGTACATTCCACTCATGTCTAACGAGCCATGAAGTAACGCAGCAAAGGAAATGTATTAAAACGTAATATTTCGCCAACAATAATATCATGTTTATATTTTTGCGTTGAATGCTAATGCATTTACGTATATAATAAAAACGACATAATGAATTGCCCCCCGACACAAAAAAATTTTTTCGAGAATGTTTGAGTTGAGCTCGCAGATCGTTACCACCTTTTACGTTGACAATCTATCATTGTCAGTTAAAACGAACAAGAAAAAAGGAAGAAAAATAGATATATGTATATAGTACGAAAATAGAATGAGAGAAAAAAACTATACAGTATAATATAAAGAAGGGTATTTTCTTTCTTGGTTATGGATGTTTATGGCAATGTGTTTTTATCTGGCCGAATAATAAACGGCAAATTGCACATATCGTTAAAATTCAATCAATAATTTTTATTTGATTGTTTTTGCAAACAGCGAAATGCGGTTTACATAATTCCACCGTCAACATAAATTGTTTGCTATTTATGCTGTTTAATATTGCAGTTGAATCAAATAAAATTTCAGATTTCTTTTCTGCTGTGCTATGCTACAATGTAACAACGTAAAAAATTGAATTATTATTTTGTTGAGCGTTGAGGAAAATTGTTTTACTATTAGACTATAAAGTGAGCTTATTGTATGTAAATACGATTTTGTAATGTTGTTGCACAGTCCAAACAGGATAAATAATCTAGTTGTGTCTGTTTTTTATAACAATTCTTATGTTTGATGTGAAGTACTTTAGAACACGCTCACAAGGGCCCCGGAATGTCGTTAACGAGAGTAGTTTTTTTTTGCTTGCGACGACGACAATGTAGAAAAATGTAATTTTTAAATATTTCATAAATGTATTCTCTTTGTTGCAAAACAGGCCCGGAATTCGCACAATCTAAAAAGCTTAGAAGCTTGAAATAGGAATAATAAAATATTGCAAGAAAATGTACGAAATCTTTAAATTAGAATGTAGATGCAACTAGGAACGCGATGTTTTAAAACATGAGAAGATGTTTACAATTTAAAAAAAAATAAAAGGGTAGGTATAGTGATGAATATGTAAATTCATCTATCTATCTAACATGATAATTTTTTAATTAAGATTTATGAGGAAAAATTGTAAACACTGAAATATCACGGATAGTTTACGGGAGTCGTTATTTAAAAAGTAATTCAACTATTGATCTAATGTACCTTATGCTAAAAAGCTGCTAATTTTCAGTAAACACAACTTTTGAAATATGAATAACAAAATATCGTAAGAAAATGTACAAAATTTTTGAATTAGAATGTACAATCCATAGCTACAATAGGAACAAGATATTTTAAAACATGAGAAGATGTTTACAATATAAAAAAATTTAAAAGGGTAAAAATAGTGATGAATATGTAAATTGATATCTAACATGATTATTTTGTAATTAAGATTTATGAGGAAAAATTCTAAACACTGAAATATCACGGATAGATAAAGTAATTCAAATATTGACGTAATTTATCTTATTCTAAAAAGCTTTTAATTGTCAGTAAACACATTTTTTTTTATAAACCCTTTAGTAAGTATATTACCAATCAGAAAAATAGCCAATTTCTCATTTCTATTGAATTTCTTACCTATTGAATCTTACAATTCATTAGTATAGAGTTATTCTACCCTGAAGTGAGTGCGATTCAAGAATATTATATGAAGCTTTCTAAGCCGTATCGAAAGCCATTGAACATAAATTTCTAAGACTATCACAAAATTGATCTTAATTGCTTATATAGTAACTGTATCACTAAATAAATCAACTATTGCCAAAGTGTTGTTGCTGTTGTATCCTTGACCCGTTGTGTGCAAAAATATGAAACGCCATACTTGTACAATTAATTTTATAAACTCAAACAGCATTAATTTGAAAGCACAAAGCATTATTTAAGAGCAAATATTGAAATAAACGCTTTTTTCCTTTGATTGTATTCGCTCCTTTTGTGCTGCACTAATGTGCTTTCGCTGAAAATGTAAGTACACACAAATAAAAAATTTGCCTTATTTGAATGAGCCGCCACCGTTAAGACATCATCAACATTCCTTCGCGCATTTTCAAAGACAGATATTTTTAATTATTCCGAGTGCTTTTAATTACGTCAATAATTAATGCTCGTCGTTCGATCTGCTGCGTTGCGTTTACGAGCAACGGTGTGGTGGTGGTTCGTTAAAAAAAATTAGCCGAAACTTTTAAAATTCACCGCATCTATTTCATTCTAATTTTAAACCTATCATGAATACTAATCTTATTACACATAACCAATTTCAAATCCATTCAAACCTACATCTCCATTGCAAATATAACTCTAATTCCAATCCTAATAGTAAAACCAACATCAATCCTAATTCAATTTAGAAAATATTTCGACTGTATATCAAATATTTAATATAATGCGGTAAGTCATATTCCAGCTAGGACGACGCGCATTATCATACAAAAAAAGTATTGATTGATTTATGAAATATAAAATTAAAGTTAACTAAACATAAAAGCCCACCCCTCAAATATCATTCAGATATATAAAATAGCGCATTTACAATTCAAAGTAGCAACCGATCGTCATGTTCAAGCGTTTGATCAGCAAGCGTTTAACATTTAAATTTTACTATTATGCCTTTTTCCACCCAAATCAACTTTTCAACGCTTTCATATTTTATTCAAACATAATTATTTAACATTAACATATTTGATTTTGGTACAATAAAAGGCGTTATGATTTATTAATTTTCATCATATTTTATAATACATCACGTACTTTTTCTTCTACTATACTTCTTCTTGCTTGATTATTGAGCAAAGAAACGTTTTTATTCTGGTGGTCTCTCATGGGAGCACAATACTTTCGTGCACCAATGAGGAAATAAAAAAGGGGAAGACTTTACTTACTTACTATAATTTAGCAAATAAGAAAAATGTAATTTTTGTTTGCCCAAATCGAGACTAATCCATCTTTGGTTGATCAATTGCAGACGGATTACACGCGACATTTGGAGGAATTATCGAAACGCACGGAAATGATCGTCCTTCAGCTCATCCAGCAACTTTTTACGGATGGATGTAGCGATATGGCATTGGGATATATGCGCCTTTGGGAGAAATTTATTGTCATGTTTCGCACAGGTAAGTACACTGCGTTTTTATCGTGTTGTTTTTTTCACTCTCCTCTCTCCCGGTCCGTAATTTATTGTAAACGAAATGAAATAAATTATCGGGCGATGCTGAAACGATTAATTACGCTGCTTGTGTAGTACTTTGGAGAGCGAATCAATAATATCTACTCTATATAATTTTTTTATTATTATTTGCAGATGTAAAGTGTCATACAATGGGTGAGGAAATGGCGTTATTCGCGAGTAAGTTGCAACAACTCGAAAAAATTTGGACCGCAATGATAAATGACAAATGTGCAATAACTTTTGCCGCCGTAATAAAATCTCTAAAGGAAAAAGGACGCGCTATTGCAGCGGATGTAGAAATTGAGCAAAGTCTTAACGCTGGCGGAAAGTTTGAATGGGTCGATTCTATTTTAATAAAAGTAATGTACAAAGCAGTAGCGCGCAAAGAGGAAATTTGTTTAATATCATGTACCTTTTTTTTATTCCCTATTTAGTGCCTGAAAGAGGGTTCATGGTTGTTGGTTGATAATGTTAATTTATGCAGTCCGGCTGTTTTGGATCGACTTAATGCGCTACTAGAGCCGAACGGTGTACTTGCCATCGGCGAACGAGGCGTTGATAAAGACGGCCGGATGATTTATGTAAAACCGCATCCGGAATTTAGATTATTCTTGGCAATGGATCCGAAAAACGGTGAAATATCACGGTAAATATACGCAAACATTACATAACAAATGCAATCATTAATTACACACACACATACCCACCACCAAATTGTAGAGCTATGCGAAACCGCGGTGTCGAAATCTTCCTACTCGATGAGGAGTTGAACAAATACGATGCAAATTCGTTAATAAATCAGCAAGGATTAACAAACACACAACACATAAACGCAATGATAAAAATTCATGACTACATTCGAGGAATAAGTTTAGGTGAGTTGTAGTGTATAGGTAGTAGTTTCCAATCGAGCATGTTTAATAATTAATTTCTTATTCGTGTTAAAGGTGACAAACCGGATGTAGGGCATTTGATGCAGGCGTCGTATTTAATTGCACAACAATTATTGAGGGGAGCGAGTTTGTATGAAACATACGCTAATGTTATTCTAGACGTTTATTACGCTACTAAAACCAGTAATGACTTTGATATTATTAATGTTGAGGATGCACTTAGAGATGAAATTAGATCAATTCTATCAAATGAATTAAAAACTATTTGCAATAATGATGATGGTTATAATTATGCATCGCTTAAAACATCTGAGCTTAATGTTAATTCATCGCTCGCTCTAAGTGAACAACAATTTGTTACATTCAATGGCATAAAAGACGACGAGACTTTGAAGCGTTTCTTCTTTATGCACTTTTACACTATTGCGAGTTATAATGATGTAAACTCATTCAACCGGCAAAAATTTCTAAAGTTACGCGCCGCCAACGATCAGACATTCATTAAGCTAGGCCAGATTTTCAGTACCGAGCTATCTAAGATGAAATTCAACGACGTGCACCGCCCGATGGACCATCGCTGGTTACCTGATGCATTTTACAATCAACCGAATGTGTCGCAATGCAATAAAACGTTTCTTTTATTGTACTATCTATCGCACGTGTGGCTGTTCGAAAGCGATGAAGATGAAATTAGAAGAAAAGGTAGTAAAAGTTTCTCGCTATTACAATATTTAATAAGCGTGCGTGCTGGGGAATTTGATGACAAGACCGACGATGGTGTGCTCAAAAACGTACTAAACTTATTCAAAAAATACGACGAATGCATGTACAATATGATTAACAGCGATGTTAAAATTACCAACGAAGTTGCCATGGAGGCGATGTCGCTACTAAGCCATCGCTTTACGCTGTATCAATATTTGAAGCTGAAAGTAAATCACCTCAACGAGCTGACGTCTAATGACAACATATTGAAAAAGCTGCACGTTTATTATAAGTGGTTCGTTAAATTTGCGGTGAAAAGAATGTACGAATTGTTTGCCACTGATATCGACGTGGAATTGAGGCGCATTATTGATAAGATAAATACACAGCTGATTAATCACTTCAGCATCTTGAAGAAAATTGGAGCACACTACCAGAAAGTCACTCCAAAACCACTACCACTTACAAGCGACGCGCAACTTCAATACACGCCGCTGTTGTATGAATACTTAAACCGTCACGATATTTACTCCAAATGTACTACTAGGCGCTTTGCGATTGATAATGAAATTGTAAACATAACATTTGCTGCACTACAAGCTGTTAGAAATAACAGCGATGACATCGCCGATAAATTAAACATAGTCATGAATTATACCAGCGAAAATTCGCTTAATACAAACTTGATGCAAATAATCCCCATAATAGATTATTTTTGTTTATTAAAAGTGCTGCAAACGAGGGCATCTGCTTCATTAAAAACTTTCAATATTAATAGTATAAGCGTACCGATTACGCTGAAAGTATCGCTTCGTAAGATGCAGCATTTTAATGATGAGCGCTTGCTAGATGAGGTGCTCACTAACATCTATGCATATTTGAAGAATGGAGCCGCCGTTTCGCCGACGTTCTTCATCGAACACGATAGAGTTTCAGCGGAGGATAAATGCGAGCTGGCTTCGCACACTCCACTTCTCTGCTATTTATTAAGCCGAACATTATTGCAGGATGGTAAGAATGTTATCGTGACTACATCATTCGGCCGATACAAAGATGCATTGATTTTGTACAAGACGATTCAAACGGCTTTATGGCGGAATCTAAGCGAGTTATCCGATGCCAAATTTGATTATATGTAAGTTGAAGTTTTACAACACCTAGAAAACCATCAAAATTTGCAAGGACTTTTCGATTCTCTTTTAAAATTCTAAGTTGTACAATTGAGTTATTTTAAATCTTTTAGTTTAATTGTATTTTATTAAGAATTTAAACATTCTTAAGACACATTTAAACGATGTGTCGTATTGATATTATTTATGCAGGAAAGGCGCCCAGTAAGAGGGTTTAAAGGCGCCAAATCGCTGAAAGCAAAATTCGCGTATCGAATATTTGGTGTTGATAGTAGACCGAATACGGGTATTTATGTATTTTCTCGGGAAGAGTTTTTATATTGCATTTTTATTCTTTACATTTCCGTAGAGGTGGTATCATTTATTTCAGTTAATTTTGATTTAATTATCCTTATTGTATTTAAAACTTCAATATCTCAATTCAACTATAAATAGACTTGAGCAACTTTTTAGATAGACGACTTAATTATTGAAATATACATTTGTTTTTTATTAAACAATTCATGAATAATAATTTTCAAAAATATTGGAATTGTTGCTATATTCGGAAGTTCTTTTTTTGCAAATTTTGATATTTTTATTAGACTATGTTTGTTTGTTATTACTATTTACTGTTGCATTTTTAGTGCGAATGAAATTAATTACTTAGAATGGTCGTGCGGAAGGTTTTTAAACTGGTTCGCATCGAGTTTAAACATCAAACCAGACAATGGCGATTTATGCGAGCTAATAATACGCTGCCAGCGCGAAATTAAAACGCTATATGCCACAAGCGATGTTTCGGACCCGAATGACGATGAAACATTTTTATTAAAATTATTCGAGAATTTATTGAGCGCCTTCGAATCGCTAAAATGCGCTCGTAATGAAGCTGCAATAATCAGCACAATATCAAGCGGCTATATCTTGCTGAACTACATAAAGGCGCTATTCAATTCGCGACTGCCAATAATTGATCCATTAAGCAAAATTAATATGAAGAAAGAGTGCTGCTTGGAGGAGAAGCGTGAAACGCAAACATTGCGTGAGAGCTTTGTGCGACAAAATGAAATATATAGCAATAGCCGTAATACATTACATCCGTTTTGCACAATACTTGAGCAAAAAGAGAAACTTTTGTGCCTGCGAAATGAAAATTTAGATAAATACACAGCTGTTCGCCCGAATGACGTTGATTATAATTTAATAACGAAGGTAACAAATTCATTATACAGTAACACCCGCTTTTCACCACCATTTTACCTCGCCAAAACGCTAATGTAACTAATTCTAGCAAAAACCGCATTAAAATCATCCGAAAACTTCCTTTTTCCGCTTTACCTTGCCAAGATATTACTTTTTACAAATTGTAGCAAAAACTACAAGACATTTCTTATTTTAAACATGGAAATTTCATTAAAATAATGCAAATTTGACAAGTTACAAACGATAATTTATTTGTACGAATTTCTTGATGATAAACAAAATATTTAAAAAGCTCAAAACAAGTTTGTTATTATAAACTCACCCACTTTGTTTATTATAGAAAGTAATTTTATTTTTTATAAGTAAATGTATATTTTTTTGTTTTATTTAAGATTTGTTAATACCTGGGCTGTATAAACTTATACTAATTTTTGTAAGTTTAGGTAAGCTTTGTCGTAACAAAAACAAAATTTTTCTTAAAACTGAACCAGGTTTGCTTCAAATTTCGCTATAGTTCTACTACTGGTACACAAAGATTTATATTCATACTATTGATATAAGTAGTTAAAAATATGGATGAATTCAGTATTTGTCGAAAATAAAATTACTTTCTTGCTAATCCATACAATCAATTAATTCATTCCCCAATTTTAAATTTTTGAAAATATTTATTCTGTTTGAATACTAATTTTTCAATAATTAAATTATATTGCATTTCAGCTAACACTTCATGCGTTTACAACGATTCTATCACCGCCTAAATTTTTGGAAATTTATGATAAATTAAATCATCACATTGATGAGTTGACCGATGCGATTGAAAATAAGCGTGCGCTGAATATTAACCAGCACGAGACGTATTTAAAATCGCAAACAACAATCAAAAGCTATGAAATATTTCTACACTCGCTGCAACTGTATGAGAACACGTTCCCCGATATCGTGCAGCCAATTATTTGCGATGTGGCGCAAATCTTGCACGGTTTCAGATTGAAAAGAAGCGTGCTCGATAAACTTATCGCGAATTATAAGTTGGAAATGCAAGGTATTGATTTGAATCGGGAAATTAAACATCTCGTAAAGATTCCATCGCTTAGTAGCGAACAGGACTGCTATATTAAGCTGATTAATAATTATATCGGTCAGAAAATGCACGATTTTATTGGCCTAACGTTGGCTGATGATGAGGCGCGTGCAAAGCATGAAAACTTCGAGTAAGTTTAATTAATTTAATTTAATAGATTGTTTTTAATTTTGATTATTTCTCTGCAGCCTACTGAAATGTGGTTTTGTCGAGGCACTGAACTTATGTAAAATTGATGTTAAATATTCCAGTTATTTAAATGAGGAATTATTCATACTTTTTGATAAATTAACTTTGCTGTTTGTTAATGCATGGAAGAGGCAGGAAGAGCTGAATGTGGCCAGGAAGAGCGAGGAGGGTAGTCTTTATAAAATAAAGTGTGTAATTAAATGTAAATTATTCCTAAAAGTGTTGCTTAATGCGGTTTCTTTTTTTATAGAACGAAGTGCGACGATAAAACTGAAGATGAAATTGCCGATGAAGAATTTAAAGTGCTCTTTCCTAATTACCACGCGAGCGATTTTGACGATATGAATCAAAAAGATCTCGGCGATGACGAAGAACCGATATCGGCAAAGTGCGAGGAGTTTTTAGGCATTATAAAACTTGATGATATTGTATTTCTCTCAAAACTGCATACCGACTTCTTGATTGCGCACACGAAAACGCAATGGCTCAATCCAAAGAACGATCGCATGAACTTTGTGCTCGATTACACCACACCGCTCGTTCAGAAACTCAAAACGTTTAAAATCTTAATTGATAAATATATGAACAGTTTGAGCTATAAATTAGATGCCGATTTAATTGGTAATTTAATTATTTTATCAAATATTACTCAACATTTTGGACAAGTTGAATTTGCCGGTAAGTATATATAAAGTTTAGATAAAGAATGATTATTTATAACGCTATTTTCTATAGATATGTCGTATAAAAAGTCTTACAATTACTATAAAGATCCAAATATAGTGGAAGTAAAATCCAGCTATCACATATTAGAAGAATTGCGATCACGCATTGCCGAATTATTAAATGAATGGCCCGAACATCCAACGTTACAATCTGTAAGTTGATCCGCTCCACATTATCATCAATAAATTCATTTTCATTGGCTTGCAGATCAATCTGATAATAGAAAGAATCCTCGCTTTTGATATAGCCAGTCCATTGCCAAGATTCCTAACTGGATTAGATATTTTATTAAGCAAATGCTATGAGTGGGAACAAAATGCGCATTCCGGTGTCACTTTGGCGTTACATTCGGCGAATATTAGCCATCAGATGATCAGTTGGCGCCAATTAGAGTTGAACAATTGGAAGTCGGCGCTCGACAACACCTTCCAACGTGTTCTCGACGATGCCAGCAAGTATTGGTTCCACATCTACGATGTTATGATTGAATTCATTAACGAGCAGCGCTTTAATCCAGCGGAATTAATATCAACGTTGCAAAAATTCATCTTGCAGTCTAATCTGGGCGACTTTGAATTACGCTTGTCTTTATTAAATGCATTCCATTGTCATGCCACACATATGAAAAAAAGCCTGCAAAGAGGTATTTAATACGATAATATATATAACATGAATCGATTAATATATACAACATTTTATTGCAGATATGTTTATTAGTATCCTGTGGAATTTGTACAAATATTATGAGCAATTCATCGCTAATGTGAAATTAAAGATCAAACAAAAGCGCACGCCAATCGAAAAGAAATTGAAAGATTATATAAAAATAATACGATGGAAAGATATAAATTACTGGGCATTAAAAGCCACTCTCGAGAAGACGCATAAGAACATTCACAAATTCATGAGAGAATTTGATGCGGTTTTGAAAGAACCGGCCGCGCCATTATTCACAAATAGTCAAGAGCAAGAAGATTTCGGCGTGCAAGACCGACCGCACCGGGTCAGTCCAAGGCACTATCGCTACACGCCAAATCCCGCTTCTTGCTTAACACACCACGACATTGTACGTATTAACCTACATGTATTCATTTAACAAAAATAACGAATATGCGCATTTATAGGCAAACATTGAGTATCCACCAGAATTCAAAATTCTTACGCATCTAACGAAATACTTCAAGAAATCGAAGAAAATCTGCCACGATGTTATGATCCTAGCGAAATATCCGCAATTCATCAAAGGGTTGGATTGTTTCATTACGCAGGTGATCGAAACAAGCCAACACCTACAAAAACTTGAAGTAAGTACTTAATAAATTAATTTTTAATTGAAGTGGTAACATAATCCTATTGTAGGTTGATAAAACGCTGGAGAAAGATAAACAAGTGTCGCAGGCGAAAAATCACCTGCAATTAAAGCAGCGCGCTGTTAGCGATTTATTCAAAACGCTAGCGAAGATTGGCGTCTCATTCAAGAAGGGCATTCAGGAACACAAACAGAAAGACTTTACGCTTGAATATCTAATAAAGCCGATTGATATATCAGCGGCGCTTGCCCACCTTCCGCATGTGTAAGTAACGACTTTACAACGTTGCATCCTAATAATATGGATCTCATTTTCCAGCACGAATGATGATAAATTATTAACGCTCTGGGAAGGTGCCGACGAGTATTATAGGAAGTCTTTAATGCGTTTGGAAATATTGGAGGCGCTTATAAAAAGCCCGCACAAAGATTTAGGACCGCAAAACATCGAGCGCTGTAAGGGCTTCGGATCGCATCTAATGGTAAGCATGAATAATTTACAATATGCCGTATTTTACACCATATTTTTAGATATTCGCATCGCAGCAAAAAATTAGGCTCATTCAATCGACGAATAATCTGTATGAGCTGCGCCACTATTATGCGTTATTTAGCGAATTCAATGCGCATAATAAATTCGTAACCATCGAGAGTGTACATAAATTGAATGGAATTTTAAAGAATGTGCTGATTACAATGCAGCAATTAAAAATGGTCTGTTTATCGTGTCCGGAAGACACTTTATTGGCGGAAAATATTGTCGATGTGCCATTGTTGAATGAAGATAGTAATTTTATGGTCGGGAAAGGGGATGTTTTATGGACGAAAACCATAAACGATATTGAAAATGTCAACAAATTATGCGAAAAGATTCTATTCGTGCTGCAAAAAATGCGAATCAACATTCCATACACTGAACGCAGCTTATCAAAATCGGAATTTGTGCATTTGCCTAATTCGGAAAATATTATTATTGATTTGAATTCAATCGCACGTGATATTGTTAACATACAATCAGATTTCAACGACATTCCTATGATAGAATCTTTACATTGGCTGAAAAATGAAATTAATGCAATTAGCGACGATATTTCCACACAATTATCGAATAATGATGAAACATCGTCGAATATAAACCTAAGCAAACACTTTGAGAATGTCATAGAAAATATTTTATATGTGATACAAAGCATAAATAAGCGGCAATCAGCCAAATTGGAGAATTCCATTCTTGAAGGGCATGAGGAAGAAGATTTGTGTGACAATCATCTAAATGTACGGCTTATGACTGATATCGCAGAAGATCTATCCTGTATGAACGTTGAAAATGTCATCAGAGTATTAAAACAGATTGTTCCGAAAATGTGTAAAACAAACACTATTACAGCGCAATGCCAAAAGGAAATTGGAAATGTTTTATCATTTCTGGATCAGTTCATGTTGCTATACCAATATTTTCTAACACAACAAGTTTCTGCATTCAGAATGACATGTAAAATATCGTCCATTTTAATGAATATATTTATCGACCTTATATCGAAAGGCTTCTGCATTCCGGAAGAACTATCGGATGAATTACGCCAACAAGGCGGTGAGAGTCAGGCGGGAGGTTTTGGACTTGGCGATGGTGAAGGTGAGAAAGACGCATCTGACCGTATTGAATCAGAGGATCAGCTGGATGACGCACAGCCAGCTGGACAGGAAAAAGAACAAGAGGAAGATAAGGATTGCAAGGAAGAAGAGAAGGGCATTGAAATGAGCGAAGATTTTGATAGCAAGTTACAGGATGTAGAAAAGAAAGATAATGAAGAAGATGAGGATAGGGAAGAAGATGGCAATTCTGATGCTGAAGAGCAAATGGGCGAAACTGATAAAGGTGCCGATCGTTTAGATAAGGAAACATGGGGCTCTGATGATGAAGAAGAGGATGTTAATGAAAATGAAGGCGATGAAGAACAAGGTAATTCCGGTGAAAAAGATGGAGAATCACAATTGGCGCCTAAAGATGATAACAAACTCGGCCAAGAGCCCGAACCTGATAATGCAAACGATAAAGAAGAGAGCGATGAGAAGAAAAAAGACATTAATGAGTTAAAAGAGCCCGAATTAGATGAAGATCAAGTCGATCCTTATCATGGCAATCAACCTGAATTGCCAGAACCTGAGCCTATGGACCTGCCTGATGACATCCAATTAGATAGCGACGGTGAAGCTAATGACAAAGAGACTGAGGAAGAAAATCCATTTGATATAGACGCTATGAAAGATCAACAAATTCCACCATTAGAAGAAACAAAAGATGATGAAACTCAACAACAAGAAGATGAGAAAAAAGATGATGATGTTAATTCCGAACATGGCGAAGAGGAAAAGCCTGACGATGCTGAATCAAATGAAAACAAACCGAATGAAGATGACGATGAAACTAACGAAGAGAAAAAAGATGAAAAAATGGACCAGGCTGAAAAGGATGATAAAGCCGAGGAAGAAACAACCAATGAAAATCAATCGGCACTCGATCAAACGCAAACAGATGATAATCAAGCACAAGCAATGGACGTTGATAATGTTGCGGCCGCCGATAATGTACGTATAATATTTTTGTATATTGCATTAGTTTATACATTATTTACTACGATTATCGATTTTTTTAGGTTGAAACGAATCCAAGCACACAACAAAACGCTCAACCGACAAATGAGGAGGCTTGTCAAGAAGATAACCCAGATAAAGAAGGTGTGGGACAATCGCAAATGGATGAGAGCAAAACCGGTCATAAAGGTCGAGCCAACGCCGAACACGAATCGCAAACAGAACGCGAGGACGCCGACGATACAAGAAAAAGGCAAAAGCCTGGCGAAGCGGATTCAGATCGCACGTTGGGTGATGAAAATCAGCCAGCTAAGAAGAAAATGAAGACGACTGAATCTAATGCTAAAGAAGATCAAGGCGATGATGAGAATGCGAATGATGAACAACAAGAAGCGGAGGCTTATCAACATATTAAGAACGCTAAGGAGAACCGCACCCAAATTATGGATACGGCAAATCAGGAGCAAGCTGAAAAGTTGAAAGAACATCAGCTACCTGACGAAAATGGTGATGAACCAGATCAGACACAAGATGATTTACCATCAGAAAATGAAGAGCCTGATGAAGAAATGTCGGATGTTACTCAACAGAAAGCGGAACGTGTCGATAATGAGAAAAAGGAGAAGAATAAAGCCAATACTAACAATAAAGGTGATATCATTGATGAAAACGCCGAAATGGAGGTTGAAGGTGAAGTGGTCGAAACCCACACAGTACAAAGAAGCAATGAAACATCATACTTTACAAGATTGGGAGGTGCCCAAGAAAGTACAACTATCCTAACCACCGAAGAAATGAATCAACTAAGAAATGAAGTCGAAAAACAACTATCTGTTTGGACTGATGTAATATTTAAATGTTTTTTTAGTAAACTCTATCATATTAATTAATAACGTATACAATTTTTAGGTTCCTGGAAATGCTGAAGCTGAACAAGCCTGGGAAAAAATCTCTTCATTAACATCAACCCTAGCACAAGATTTGTCCGAACAATTACGCCTCGTATTGGAGCCCACGCAAGCATCGCGCTTGAAAGGCGATTTTCGTACCGGCCGTCGCATAAACATGCGTAAAATTATTCCATACATCGCCTCCCAGTTTCGCAAGGATAAAATCTGGCTGCGGCGCACGAAGCCAGCGAAACGCGAGTATCAAATTGTGCTCGCCATTGATGACTCGTCGAGCATGGCTGATAATCATTCGAAGGAATTAGCATTTGAAAGCGTTGCGCTGATATCGAAAGCGCTCACGCTACTCGAAAGCGGTCAGTTATCCATATTGAGTTTCGGCGAAAATACTGAGGTTCTCCATAAGCTAACTGACACGTTCACCGAAAAATCCGGCTCGAAACTATTGCAGAAATTCAAGTTCGATCAAAAGAAAACTTGTATTGCAAAGTTGGTTGATTTCACGACGGAAATGTTTAATTCTTCACATTCCAGTACAACTTCGCTCTTAGCAAAACTTTTAGTAATTGTGAGCGATGGTAGGGGGATATTTTCGGAGGGCGAATCGCTTGTTAAGCAAGCTGTGCGACGCGCCAATTTTTCAAATATTTTTATGGTATTCATAATTATTGACAATCCGGAGAATAAGAGCTCGATATTGGATATCAGAAAACCGTTGTTCCGTGAGGGTAAAATCATGGAAATTAAATCGTACATGGATTCATTCCCATTTCCTTTTTACATTATTTTAAGAGATATCAATACGCTTCCTAACGTTTTAAGTGATGCGTTAAAACAGTGGTTTGAGATTGTTTCAAACGTTGATAGGCAGTAAGAATTAAAAATAAGTTTACTTTGTTTGTTCTTTCTTGTTTTGTAATTATTATAATAAAATATTTCAAATAATCAGTTGTATTTTTTGGTATAACATTTAATAGATAACAAATAAATCATTTGATTCTAAGTTAAATAAGCGTATTCTTCTATAACGGAATAAATAAATAGTAGTTAGTATAATAAATAGAAAATCTAAACAATTATAACATGATATAATTTGTATAATATAAAAATTTGATTAATTTTAATTGATCTACCAAGCAGCAAAGCTTATATTAGTGCTCGAGTCTACCGTTAAACTTTTAGCTTTAGTTTCATTATTAATCAGTAGTTTCTCATTCTCTACACTATCGAGAAAATGTTCGAATTTTTCTAGTAAATTCGTTCCGACATTGGCAAACTCCTCCCAAATTATATATTCCTGGGTGACGAAAACATCGATATTTTCGGTCGAATCGGTTATTCCAAATATTTTCTCCTCATCTAATAAGAACGCAATTATTATAATTTGTTTGTCCACTTAACCTAGATGCATATTATATCATACACGTATGTATATCGTCCTTACCTAGATAATCAACGAGAATTGCTATAAGTTGTTGAATCTCGAAATCGGAAAATGATTCGTATAAATTATTACTGTCGATACAATAATTCCAAACGACTTGACAAATAAGCATCGCTAGCGTCCAATCGTACTGTCCGTAGTTGTTCAAGGCTTCGATTAGCGTTGACATGCCATCGCTATCTTGAAACAATTTTCTATTTTTAATATCGGCCATTAAATTAACGTACACCCCAACGGTTGTTTTCAGCAAATTGATATCCTCTATAATAAACACAATAACACAAAGCAACGTGTATTATTAATTTATGAAATTATATATCGACTTACCGCTCTTCAACATTTCAATAAGCGCATAAAAGATATCGTTTTCGGCCAAATATTGGCGTGTTATTTTCGAGCGTGATAAATTACCCAAAATTCGCATCGCCTCTATCACACACTCTTTATTAGACGATTTAATGTATTCAGAAATTGCTGTAAAAATAAATGCGTATGGAGTATTAATATATTGATTTAGGTCATTGACATTGATAAGCGATAATAATAAACCACCCACCTTCCATTATATCAATTTGTTTAATATGAAAGACATCAGCGTCCAATTCCGCCGTGTAATAGAAAGATAGATTGTTGAGGGTGCTTAGCACAGACATGACCAACTCATCGTTCTTTTTAAATGGATTACTAATTAACACTTTCAAGAATTCATCGATTAGTTGCGAACCGAATGTTTCATTCATAACTTTTCCAATGTCTGGGTTAATTGCCATATTAGCGATAATACGTATAATCTGCATTATTAAACACTCAATTATGCGTTTCTGGCTATAACACAATATATAATCATTTTTACCTTTATCATTACATCCTCCGAATTTGTGTAATCGTTCGATTCGTTATCAACCACCAGCGAGCAATTTTTCAATGTCCTTTCGAGGTAAATTCGCCATAGATGAAGCAACGATGTTATTGATTTGTCTTCATTATAATACTGCAAATTGCCCATCGATTTTCATTATAATATATATTGCATCGAAACTTTGAATAAACTTACCTTAACTCGCGTATTATCTAGATTCGCCACAATATTACCCATTGTATACGTTAATCGGACAATAATCTCCTCATTGCCCGGATACTTTTCAAATAGCTTTATAAATATTTTATAAATGTCTTTGTAGCTGGCGATAGCATCGCAACAACCTTCATTCGTCGATATTGTACTGAAAAATTGATCAAATTAGGACAACAAATAATGCACTAGTCCACAGACGACGACAAAATGCGGTCAATCGAATTATTGGTTTGAAAAATGATCATGCATTACTGCAATTAAAGATTTGACAAGCTTTAACTAGAATGATTAAAACTTTTTTGAAATGTGTATTATTACACAATCTTTCACGGAAATGCTTTCTAATTACCGAAAACTGGGACGTTTGTTTAATTTTTAATCAAGTTTTCATATGAAATCTAAATTTTTGTGGAACAATGATCACAATATTGATTTTTCAATAAATAGCGCAGCAATAAAGTGAAGCATAAATAATAAAATCTGAAATTTTGATGTCACATTTTACCTAAATATTAATGTGTACTAAGTAGACTACAATACTTTCAATTTCTAAGTAGATTATGTCAAAAAAATTAAATGGGTTTTTAATTTTTTTCCAATACATTTTAGATTAGATCTAACCTTAGAATCCTCGATATGTTGCTAATGATATCCAAATCAGATGTAAACAAGTCCATAGTTTGGCAAAGTTGTGGAACCGCCTGTGATGTAACGAAATTCTCATACATATCCTCATCAGACGCAACGTTTCGCAACGCGCCCGTCAGTTGAAACAAGGCATGATTAGTCTGCTCCGGTATCTGTAGCTTCTCCAATTTCTAAACGCGTACGATAATAATTATTGATATATTGCATTTTATCGCATATATGTATGTATATAACGGAAACTTACTGCATTATTAACGAGCTTGATATGTAATACCATCAGGTGGAGGATACCCAAGGCGAGTATTTTTTGTAATAGCTTTGGATTCATTGTGAGGAATTTTATCGAACCGTATCCGTACACACATGCCTCCGCATCGTCAAGCGGACTTGACCTGCCCAACGCGTCCACAAATAGCTCTTTAATTAGAATTTATTATTAACAATAGGTTAGCGATAAAAGGTTAGGAAAGTTCGAGTGAACGGGCGTGTTGTCTTACCCATCAAATTTTTTTCGAGGAAAAGCTGATCGTTCTTGTCATTTTTCGATACTTTGAAAATCAGCTTGCACACTCCGCTCAAATTATTCCCGGTTACTTTCAGCTATAAAATTACTTGATAATTAGCTCATTTTTTATTTAAGGCTGTCAACCGGGTGTTTATTAACCAGTTAACCGGTTAAAAGAGTGTTAATTTAAACAATTTATCTGGTTATTCGGATTTTTAGTTAACCGGACAACTTATCGATGAGTCGATCCGAATCAGTTATTCAGATGCTCAATTCGGATATCATCCCTCAAGCGTAGGCATTAAAAAGTCACACTAGCTTACATTAAGCATCTTTCTTCAAAATAAAATTGACGTGTACGAATAATTTTGAAAATCTGCCAGTTAATTACTGGAAATGTTATTTGGATGGCTAACCATATCCCGATTGTGAAATATATACGAATAGCTAAACTTATTTGGATCAGAGAGGTGCAAGTGGGAGGTAGTTTTGTGGAACCCAATGGGATCCATTTTTATGGGATGGAATTAATTGAGATTTAGGTTCGCTTAGTATTGTTGATAATCTATGGAAAAAAAATTAAAAGTAGGTGAAAAGCACTGGATGGAATCACAAAGCATATAGGAAGCTCATAGTATTTGCCAATTTCACGATCAAAAGTGTGTAATATTTAAATTTTGAAATCCCATTAAGTGCCAGGTACCTAGTCATTGGTATTGGGAGTTAGTGAAATTCTAATTATTGGAAGTAAGATTAAAGCTTGTATGTGTGGGAATAAACCGGAATTTCAAATAAACATATGGAAGTGGTTGGGATGGGAATTGATATTTAGTCGTATGCACATCTCCAATTCAGTTCGTCTAAAATTGTATATTTGAATACAACCGATTCGCGGGTTAATTTTGACATGATTAAATGGAATTTGTTTTCTTGGTTGACAGCACTAACACTTTTACAATATGAACTTACAGCCAAGATGATTCTTGCAATTGTTAATAGCAGCTTTTCGTTACTTGATTCAACGTACTTATACAAGCACTTCAAAATATTAATCTTCGTTTTTGAGTTAACTTTGGCATTCAGCATATGTTCGCTCTCCATGCAATCGTATAACGCATCTAACAGTTTAATAACGCACTCCTCGTTATTCGGCTTACCGCTGGCGTTATTGAGCTTCTCAATAACGCTCTCAACCGTATCCCTGCCAGAGTTTTCTAAAGTGGACAATTGTGATTTATTATTTTTATTGTTCAAGATTTTGTTGAAATAACCTGTTTTTACAAAGAGCGTATCAGAGTGTTCAATAATTTGCTTATTCTCAAAGATTTTGTTCAGGTTTTGCGGGCCGAGCAAGAGGCATTGCGACAAATTCTGCTGCTGCTTGAACGGCCGTCCAAAGTACGTTTCCGTGCGCACATTATCATTGTGATCGGTGCGCTCCTGCGGTGAGCTGAAAGCGTTGCGCGCTAGAACTCGCGGGCTCGCCGCCGACTCATTCTCTTCCGGCACTTGAAAAAGTTAAACAATCGAACTTTTTCGACAGCACACTCACACACAATCGAATATACTTACAATTATCCAACGAGTAGGTGGCCTTTGCCAACTTTTTCTTCTGCAAGTTTTTTATATTATCGAGCGATGGGAGGCGAATCTTGCTGTTCGACTCCTTCACATCGAGATTGAAAATCTTACCATCGGATATTTCAGATATTGAATTCGAGCGTGGCTTGCCGTGATCGGAGTCGGGCGTATTTGGTGGAATGAATTCCGCCTCATTCTGGAGGTACTTCAAGCTGCAAAGTTGTCAATTTTCATTGTAGATGGAAGTTGATTATCCAGTGTTTCTCAACCGTCGATTCGCTGACCGGTTCGTAAGAAAAGTTTACCGATTTGCAAAGTTAGAATACATCCAATGCCGGATTAACCATAAGACAAATAAGACCAATGCCTTGGGCCCGTAATTCAGAAGGGCTCCATTTCTATCGCAAGTTTTTATATATTATGTATAAATAAACACATCTCGAGCTGTTTTAGAAAATGTTATATTATTTTGGCTAGAGGGTATGCTAAACCCTTCATTATTTGTGTCATTCAGTTCTTCTAAAGCTGAGAACATAGTGAAGAGTTAAACATAGAGCAAAGATAGTTTTGTTAGGTAGAGGGGTAGTTAGAGATGTGCAAAGCAATAAACATTGGGCTCTCCAAAGCTGTCTTAAGATGGAGCACATCTCTATGTTCTTAGCCTAAGGATCAAAGACGAAACTCGTAAATCTTCCTTGATCCTTAGAAAACAACTCAAAAAGACAAAAAATAATGAAATTAGAGAAATATTGCTATATATCTTTGACAAAAGGATCTGACTGGAATGAATGAGACCTAGTTGTGCCTTTCTCTATATTTGAAAGAACCCAGTTGTTATATTTTGTCTAGGGACCACCACAGTCTTAATCCGGCACTGAAGATACCACATTGTAACACATAAGTGATTGAGAAACACTGGATGTTGCATATATCTGGTGTATATATTACCTAAAAGAGCTGGGCGGACGATTTTTCGTCCGTTTGCCAAACAGCAGACGTTCTTTGTCGCGCGGCGTAAACGGCCGCTTCGTCTGTAACGGCTTGATACACGTCGCTGCAAACGAATTATCAGCCATTTGTGAATCTAAAATAATCGTCCACTTAATGAGACAAGCGCCTTAGCATGCAAGGTCTGCAAATAATTGAACGTCCGCATTCGTTATCGATTGGTTGAAATTGTATTTATGCCATCTCCTGTCATATTAATAATTAAAAAATTGAATGATACACGAACACGGCGCGTTCGTTGTGTTTAAAAAAAAAGAAGCGAACATAGTAGTGTTTGTTTTATTTTTATCGCACGGGTGGATGTTTAATCGATATTGAATAATTTAAAAACACACTAAAAGATTTTTTTATTACAGTAATACGAGTTTAATTAAAGAGAAGCATTATTTTGCAATTTGTAATTTATTCGCATATTTGTAGTATTTCACGCTAATAGGTGCAATAACAATCTGTTGATTTTGCATCAGCTTGTACTATTTATATCGAAAGCACTCACCTCGTATTGCGAGACGCGCCTCGTTGATGATTTCAGCGCTGGTTTTGCGCGGCGGCGGCTCGTAGAACGGCAGAGAAATTTTGCTGATCGCCCCCGAATAGTTGGTGTTCCTCTCCATGATAACGGTGCCGTACGTGTGGTGTCTTGTCGTCTTACACTACGAGTGTTGTTTTTGCAACTATTACTGCTGCCGCTGGTGTACCGTACATACAAAGTGCGCGTCGTTCGAGCGCTTTTCGTCGAATAGAACTTCTTTCGCCTGTATGGTAAATGGTATTAAAATATTGATTATTTTTCGTTTACATGCAAACATGCGACGGTTTAGGGGAATAATCAATAATTAGATGGATGATTAAAGGAAAAACTGCGCTCCTTTTATGTCATTGACTTATATGAATATTAATAATTTTAATTTATTTGATTTGTCAGTAAATGTGACAACATATGTGTGCTAACGTCCTTTCTGTGCTACTTTCAAATTTTAAAAACTACTTTTTACGATCAATTCGTTACTTTTTTTTCCCTCTATGCAGTAACTTTCAATTAGCACACATTTTAGGCATTACATTAATGCCAGTGCAATAGAGCTAATATAATCAAAACTATTTAATTAAATTAGCTGATTAATTTCAAAATGAATACACTTACTTGACATCTGTGAGACACAACTTCACTCATCTATAATTGCGGCTACTTACTTGTAGAGGTCGCCAGTAATGGACGCGTTAAATATTTAATTAAAGTTTTTGATTAATTAACAATTGCAAATCATATTAAAAATTAGTTTTCATTCCGTCTAATAGGGCATAATATACGCCCTAATGCGTTAGTTTTGTGTAAAACAAATTTTTCTCGAATAAATCGTTGACAGGTGCATGTCGATGTTATTGTCCGTAACCTTGAATACAGCCAATGGTAGCTTGCGCCGCCATGTGGCAACCAATAGAAATCCCTTAACCGCCAGGGTCAACAAATCCTTGTGAAATAGCCGAGTTTTGAGCGGCCATGTTGAAAACAACCTTTACATCGACGTGTGCTATTTTTTAACTATTTTCATTAGTTTTTTCGCGTATTATAAACCGATTTATGTACTATAGTGCGGTGTGCAGTGCATTAATGCCATTACGCGTACGAGGGAAACTCTAAGACTCTATCATTCGTCTTGGTTTTCACTTGTTTTGGTGGTGTGAGACCTTGAATCAGTGTTTGGCTTCACAGCAATTCTTTTTAAGTTTTGGATACCACTCAGCATGTCTATTATTATTAATTCAGGTAAGGAATTTCATTGCTGATCGATATGTGATGCTAGCATTGCTGGCGGTTGTGTTTATACAGTGCGTATTTTGTTTGTTTGAATTTGTTAGGTTAGATTACAATTGATATTGTAGGTTGAATGTATATAACAACATGATGGTATGAAATCGAAGTCATATCGAAAAGTGTAACGTAAATCAATACGATTGTGTAAGAAATATGAGCCGGATGGAATGCATTTTGCTTTTCATGCGAGTGTACATACATGTACGACTTTTACTGTTTGCAAAATGTGTGTATGTGTGTGTATTTTCGGCGAGGTTGCAAGTAAAAGTGCTTAAAAAGCGAAATATAAAACGCCGCTACATACAACACGTACCATATTTATATCTATCGTCCGATGGTTTTTCGCTCTGATTTAACGCTAAACGTTTTGTTTCAAATTCATATTATTAGTCTTTGTCACTTGACGTCACGAAAGTTTGTCAGGACATTGACCGTAACATTCATACGTCCAAATTTGGTTAAGGCATTTCACTACACGTGCAATTGGTCAAAGTTTATCGTCGACCAGCATCGGAAAGTGCACGGCGACAGAGTGTTTGTTTGCTGGTGGGCCCTTTCCCCATCGTTCGGACACTTGTTTTAGTATACATAGATAGAAAATGAAATTTTCGTTGTGGCGTGTGAATCATGCTTTGGGCCGCTTCCAAAACGCGCGGCATGAAGATGTTATCGAGTGTTTATTTAATATTAGTTTTGCCCGAAAACGCGCCGATTTTCTGAACGCAAATATTTTTTTTTATCTGGCAGTGTGACTAGTTCAATCTGTTTCAGGTATTAGGGCACGATTTACAATCGAGATATGCAAAGTCAACAGAAATGTTGGGAGAAAAGTGATTTCGGTGGAATGTTGGCGCGCATATGTGTCGAACATGTAGTAAATTATCGGATTTGCTATAAAAACGCGCGCGCACTGGGTCAAGAAAATTTACAATTCTATCCTATAAAATATAATTAAGAGCATATTTAATATCGAAATTGTGTTTTAGGAGTTTTATCAGTAAATTATCATAACGCATTCCAGTTGCTACATTTAACCATTTATGGACATTTATTTGAACTGTTTATGTAAATAGTGTGGAATTTAAATATGTTGCTACTGATTGATGAATTAAAATCACTTTTAGTGAAGTAGCAATAAATTGATGTTGCGGCAGAGTTGAAGTAGTCACTATTTCAGCTACTAATGGAAGTACTAATGCAAAAAACAAGAAATTTACATGTGTTGCTTCCTACGAAATATATTTAAATGGGCATTTAAAAGTTTAAGGCAATATAATTGATGGAAATTGTTAAAAAGTCATTTGAATGATAAAATATTCCCTATTAATAGTTGTATAAGGACGAAAGAATTTATAGTTATTAACACTTTAGTAAAAACAAAACGTTGTCTTCGGGACCTGAGAATTCTTGTTTTTTTAAAAATGAATCCTCAGTTTATTAATTGCACTAAAATACCTTGATTTATAACAAATTTGTTCAAGTCGACGCTACAATCTATCTCTATATATGTATTTGATTTGATTGATCAATTTACAAAAGTGTGTGACAACTAATACATTATTTAATTAATATCTCATGTTTATGGCATTAAAGAATTATCAGCGGTTTGAAATTAGCACAAGCGAGTCACTTTTCAAGCGCTCATTTTTCAATTAGTTAAACAAATAGCATAAATAATCGATAAAAGCGATATTACTATAGTTTCAATAGAACAAACAAGGAAATTAATTTATATGCACTATAGTTTTTACATCCCGAATTTTGTGAAAAAGTCTATTGCAAAACGATGCTTTTCATGCGATCGGGCATAAATAAGAAGAAACACAGGGGCACGTAATTTACAACCGATATCAACAACTATTTTTTATGCGTCGTACGACACATTACATTAACCCTTTAGGGACGGGTGACATCAATAGGCGTTCTGATAAATTTACTTGTTTTGTAAGCCGAAAACTGAAAATTAGCACTGCATATATGTTGAGAAAGCATTATTTAGTTATATTAGTGTGCGTTTGTGCACCGAATGTTGATATATTTAATATTTCTTTGTGTTACGTCTTGGAATTATGGACGTCCTGAACTATGCCTATTGGTAAATAAAGTAAACATATTTTGTTATGAATACATTCCTAGTGCTAATATTTATCAAAATTTC
>JARJDW010017041.1:0-17553 GCA_030264715.1 Adinopsis sp. GC000173 | reverse complement strand
CACGTATTTGATCTAAGGTAATATTATTTTTAGTTTATGAGAAAATTGCGTTTAAAGCTCAAAATAGTTTAGTTTAATTTAATAATACCCAAAGATAGTAATCATATTATTCCTATTTATTTTTTTAAATGCACATACTAGGTACTCGCATCTTCTAAATAATTTTTTTCTATCCATACAATTTTCTGTAATGAAATAGATATGTTGCTTTCAAGTTTACTTAAATTCCTGTACCTCATTCTGTATAAGAGATAAATTCTATAAAAATATTAGATATACAAAAACCCAAATAATAAATACGTTAATTAATAAATCATTTGTAATCAAACTATATTATAATATAAAATTATTACACACACACATATATGAACGATGGTGTTTTTTTAACAGGTTCTAACAGGTGTGCCCTACACGTCCAATCAATCTTATGGTATATTTCCTCACCGTCGCTAATTAATACATAAATTGTGTGTTTTAATTGGCATATAAGCAAAATATTAAATATTTAAAACACAACAACAACAACGCGATGTCTTTCCATTTGCGACGACGAGAAACATAAAAAATACACATAAGCGCATATATTGCATATTAAAAGAGACGTGTTCGCCTTAAAACCTGATCTGTAACTTTTAATATGTTAATTTGACATTCTTCCGTCCGTTAAGTAAATTTGCATGCAGCTTTAGCGTTCGTTCAAGGCAACAATATTTAACCCAAAAATAAAATAAGAAAATTGAAAACTATTTCTATGGAAAAATATATGTTTTCCTTTCGATGGAAGTGGTTTAACATGTTTTTAATTTTTAATACCTGAAGGAGGCTATTCGAACGTTAAATAATTTGTTTTTCTATTCAAAATGTTAACATTATTTTGTTAAAAAGATGAAATGAAAAATAGTTGAATTTAAGTGTGTTAATAAAAGCTAATAAACAATAAAACAATAATCACCTTCGAATGGATAAATAGCTTTACAAACGCCGATCGGATTGTACATCTCGCCGTCGTAGATATTATCGTAGTATTCGCCCTGGCCCATTCCACCGCCGCCACCACCATCGTATTGATCCTGGTCGGAATCAGCGCCGGGTAGTGACGTGTGCGATGTACCCAAACCACTCTCCGGGCTATTGGAACAACTGTATTTTAACAATTTCAATCATTTTACATCACTAGTTTGTGTCACATTGTGATAAAACAGCTACATATTTACAACCAAGAACAACAATGATTGCGCTACTACATTTTTCGAAACTGTCTCAAGCGTTCCACAACAAACTGTATAAAATACCGTTCGGTAATAAAAACATTTATTATTGTCGTTTATTAACAATCAATGGAATTTCCTTTCTATGAATGAAAATCGCGGTTTTTAATAAATCATACATGTAGTATATGCAGTGCCGGACTTACACATAAAAATATCATTCATTCCATTGTAAATCTGGCACTGACTATCCATAATTGCTGCATTTCAATGTTACATCCAGATAATTGAAAAAAAATATCTTAACTAATTTCGTTCAATATTTTGGTTTCTTGTGAACGCTCCAGACATGCATCAAAACCAATTGCAAGTGGTGCATCAAATTGAAATGAGAATTAAAATCTATATTATGTGAAAACTGACCCATGATTGAGTTGAGGCGTGCCCGGCGCCGACGATTGCTTATTGTTAGCGTTATTCGTTACGCTACTATCACTTGCCGACCGACTCAGCGAGTCCTCGTCGTCGCCCGAATTGTTGCCGCCGTGTTGGTGCGCGCGACGATGATGCAGCCCGTTCTCCAGCATCGGCGAATTTGTTCGCGAATTGTTCGTCTGTTGGATTGTTCGTTGCGCGTCGTCGAGCAGCCCTTGAAACCGCTTCAAATCGACTTGCAATTTCTCTAACTTATGACTACTTTCGTTCAATTGACCTAAAACAAAAACAACACACGCATCATGCATTAATAAATCGTTTGCGAAACGCTTCACGAATTTTATTATCTACCTTCGATCGTCATGGGATCGCCCAGCGCGGGATTATCCTCATACACACCCTTCATCTTCATCAGTCCATCGCGCGCCGCCGACTCACTTTTCACCTTCGCTTGCAGCTCCTCGACGCGCTGTCGCAGCTTTTTCAAGCGCTGATTCGGCGCCAAATCGCTATAATCATCCTTTCCGTCCGATTGCGATGCGTACTAAAATTGAGAAACGATTAGCACACCAATCAATCAATTTCAATTCACATGCAGAACAAACAATTAACAACAAAAATTGATTAAGTATAGAGGTAACAATAACATTATATTTGGATAATGAAAGCGCGCGCACTAGAAGTCAGTCAGTCGATGGATGAACAAAAAAGCGTAGACAACAGACACGTACCTTAATTGCCATACAAACTTCAGTAAGCTTCTTTAGATACGAATGCATGTTCAAAAAGAAACAAATCAAATAAGCATCATCATCATTTTTTTTTCGGTTGAATTAAAGTTTCATCATTTGGCTTTACTGCGGTTAGTTAGAATGTACGCACGAATAAAACGTCGAATCATTATTATTACAAAACCGCAACATTTTGTTAATAACTTCATTGTCAAGGACGTGTAAGGAGGAATCATATCCACGTAAAAATTCGAGTACAATTGCTTTAAGAAAATGACCAAAAAGTAACCAAATTGAAATTTCACAAATGAACATCACAATCAGTGATCAAAATCGCTCTAATTTTTCATTGCGTACATTTTAACAATCCTAAACAATTGCTCATGCTCTATCTAAGCGCAAACAGATAAAACGACAATAACAAAACAACGTAACTACATGTGTACTTACTACAAAGTGCAAGAAAGTGCAACAATTTCGTTTCACCCCCCCGAAAAACGATGAATTGAATGAATTGAAAAAACAAGAAGAAAACAAAAATATAATTAAACCCTATAATATTCGTCGTCATGAACAAGCAAAATATTTATCATCGTGAGGAAGTTGATTTAGTGATGCATGTAAAAAGCGGTGGCCGCCTCTAATCATCTCTACAATAGCATACTGCCAACACACAATGAATGCAATGAACTTTGCAATCTATCTGGAAGCACACACACGCATAAATAAATAAATGCGAAGCCCGAGCGCATAAACAAACAAAAAATAATAATAACTACATAGTATACTAAGGCGAAACAACACCACCATGAAATCAATAAATAATATTTACTTGCACTCGCCAGCATGCTGATTATTTAATTATCATGGTAAATAAAGCAGCAAAATACGGTTGTTTCCGAAATGACAATAATCGTTGGCGTTTTTCTAGTCAGACGAGCACGCGTTTTGTGGTGTATGTGTACATATGTAATTTGAAATTGGCGTCATCGAAATATGTAATGTCCCATTAAACATACACTCAATTATGGCTAATAAAATTAATTGATGCAAATGAAATCTAGCTAATCTAATTTGAACGAGTTTACATGATTAGATCATAAACGATTTCGATATTATTTAGAATATTTCAGGGTTTCCACAAAAAACTCGTTCAAGCATTTTACACCCATAAATTGATGTATTTCTATAATATTTATTTAAAACAAAGAAATCGTCTTCAACTTATAGGAATTATGGCTTAGAAAATTGAATTGATGCAAATATAGTCTAGCTAATCTAATTTGAACGAGTTTACATGATTAGATCATAAACAGTTTCGATATTACTTCGAACATTTTCAGCCTTTTCACGAAAGATAAGTGGAATAATTCGTTCAAGTGTAAAGTGGACCATTGAAGCCGATAATTCCTTTCATGTAACATAAAAACACCTAAAAATGGATGTATATCTATAATATTTATTTAAAAACGTAAACATACACAATTTGGGCAACTTCTTCTTGTCTTCATATTATTAGAATTACCGCTAGTAAAAATTATTTAATTCAAATATAATCTAGTTAATCTAATTTGAACGAGTTTACTTAAACAATTTCAATATTATTTATAATATTTCAGTCTCTTCACACAAAAAAAAACAAATAGTATAATTCGTTAAAGCATTTTACTCGTCAAGTGACATAAAAACACCCAAATATATATTTCTATAATATTTATTTAAAAAAATTGAACCAAATCAATTTCGGCAACTTCTTATCATATTATAGAAATTATGTCTAGTAAAAATTAATTGATGCAAACATAATCTAGTTAATCTAATTTGAACGAGTTTACATAAACAATTTCAATACTATTTATAATATTTCAGTCTCTTCTCAAAAAAAAAAACCAAATAGTATAATTCGTTCAAGCATTTTACTCGTCAAGTGATAAAAACAACCCAAAATTGCTATATTTCTATAATATTTGTTTAAATAAATTAAACCAAATCAATTTCAGCAACTTCTAGTCATCATCTTATAGAAATTATGTCTAGTAAACATAAATTGATGCAAATATCATCTAGTTAATCTAATTTCGATATTATTTATAATATTGTAGGGTTCTTGCAAAAAAAAAACGAACAATATAATTCATTTAAGAATTAAAGAGGCCGAAAAGTCGTTAAATGTGACATAAAAACACCCAAGAAACGCTCTAATTCAATAATAAATAAAGTGAATCAAATCAATTGTAACAACTTCTTATTAGAAATTGTATTCGTATTCCATAGATATTAAGTAAGTAAACTATGCTTCAAAATTTGACGAAAAACAACGGAATTTACATTAGATAAATTTGATGTAACATTTTTTCTCTTATTATTTTTACTATTTCATTTTATTAAGTCATTATTATAAGTCAGTAATCTCTTTGATTGTATTTCAATGTTTTTGGAATGATTTTTGTGATAAGATCCATGTCGTCGCCGTCGTGTGGCATGTGAACGACGCAAAGTCATGCAAGATAAAAACAGCAGCGCAACAACGTTCCGTTCCTTTTTTTATGGGATCTACGTGCATACAACACGTAATCTAATAATGTAGCGTGTGTCATTCACGAGAGAAACTTTTTCCAAGTATTTTATTAAACAAAACATTCTCTGTGTCCACGAAAGTGATAGAGATGTAAATCAATCTAAACGAATTTAAGCCTTTCAAATTTTAAATTTTATTGATGTTATGAGAAATGTCTTAATGATAATAAAAAAAATCTTTTTTTTGTAATTTTCGTAGTATAATATTAAACGTTTCTTTGTTTTCCCTACTTGAAATGAAAATTTATCATCTTTTGCACAAATACATTAAAGGAAATTCAAGAAATATTGCTGTGAGATATTACAATAAAGTCATTTTTCCCGATTTTCCTCTGAAATTCTCAACTTTTATTGCTTTTTTTAACAGGTGTACAATCCATTTTTGTTTTTTAGGTTAAATACTTTCAACAAATATTGTTGTGAATGATTAGAACGCAGCAAGTCTCATATTTTCGTGATATAAACAAAATAATTCGAAGGGTTTGCCAAAAATTACAACTTTGTTCGTTTTCTTTGAAAATACTTTTGTAGCACAACATTTGTTTTCCCTGTTCGGTGTCATAATTTATTTTTCCATCTCATTTTTATTACGTTTAGTCTTTTGCACAAAGACTTTTAAGGCAATTTAAGAAATTTTGCAACAAAGCAATTGTACTTTGTCATTATTATTCGCTATTACAACTTTTATTAGTGTTTTAAAAAAATGTATGTTCAATTTTTGTTATTTTTAACTATATAACTTCAACAAATATTACTGTGAAAGATTTAAACACAACAATTGTCAGATTTTAGTGAAAGAGGTAAAACAATTGAAATGTTTTGCCAAAAATTACCAATTTCTTCGATTTCTTTTAAAATGATATTGTTTTTTTTATAATTTTTGTAGTAGGTAATCTTTAACATTTGTTTTCCCTATTGGCTATCAAAGTTTATTATCCATTCCATTTTTATTACGTTAAAGACAATTTAATAAATATTGCTGTGAAATGTTACAAGAAAGCAATTGTAGTTTGTCATTTTTCACGATTATTAATTTTAATAATTTTTTTATAGAAATGCCCATTCAATTTTTGTTATTTTTAGCTACGTTACTCGAAAAAATGTTGCTATGCATGATTAGAACGCAGCAATTCTCATATTTTAGTGAGGAAAAATAATTCGAAGGGTTTGCCAAAAATTACAAATTTGTTCGATGATTTCTTTTAAAAATAATATTGATTTTATATAATTTTTGTAGTAATTAATATTTAACTTTTCATTTTCTTGTTCGATCTCAAAATCTAAGAAATATTTCCATATTATATTTATTAATTTTTGAAAGGAAATGTCCGTTATTTTTGTTATTTTTAGCTACATTATTTGAACAAATATTGCTGTGAAATATTAGAACGCAGCAATTGTCATATTTTACCAAGAACATTTCTCACTGGTTTTGCAAGTGTACATACAACGATCTAATTACAAAATGCAACAAATGCCAACATCATCATCGCAAAAGCAAAGCATATAAAGATAGAATAAAATAGTGGTAGATAATATTGTAAAATTGTATGATACTCACCCCTCGATTGCTAAATAAATTAAATATGCCAGCCCGCTTCTTCATACCTTTGCCGGACATTGTGCCGCCTTTCACCGTTAGCCCGCCGCTGCGCAGCTTCGTCTCGGCGGCGGACGCATTAATCGTAGGCGTACTACCACCGCCGCCCACGCCGCTATCGCTACCCACACGCGACAGATCCTCGAAGGGAAAGTCTTCCGGCGGCGAAAAGCCCGACTTGTAACGCTCTATCACCAATATCGTATCCTACAAGACGCAATTATTATTATTAAGTCGTAATGCAATCAATGTCGTATTACTTCTTTCTCGTTGATGACATCGGCCGCTCGTACCACTCCATCCAGACACGAATTGATAATGGGAAACACATTGCGTTCGATGTCCACCGACGAATTGATGAAGTTTTTGATATTGCGGATGCGCTTCTCGTCCAGCTCCTGCAGCTGCCTGAAGACATCTGGCAGTCCGGAGCGATAGTGTTGTCGTTGGAGGTCGTTGGTGCGCTGCAGCTGATCGGCATACTCATTCTTCGCCGATTCGCACGCCTGCGATTTGATCGACATGTTCGTTCGATGCTTTTCCACCTAGAAGAAGCGAAGAAAAACATCACAAATTGAGATTAATTACTCGCCCTCGAAATATGTGTGTGTGTTGATGCACATGTAGGTGTAAAATGTAAATATTTACGCGTGCGTCGCTACATGCATGCTTGTTTATACCTCAGCTCTTGACAGATTTAAGTCGGCGTCGGCTTTCTGAAAATTATCGACGGCCTTTTCCGCCTCCTTCGACGCCTTGTCGTACGCTTTCTTCGATCGGCTCAATTGTTCGACTTGCGCTTGCAGTACCTGCTGTAATCTTGCGCCCTCATTTAAATATTTCTGCAAGTAAACAAACAAACAATTTTTATGTAACACAACAATCTAATGATAATTGAATTATATTTATTGCTGCTGCTATTTTCGTCCAGTGTTCACAACTATATATAATAATAATAATAATCTAATTTATCTATTTATCAAATTGCAGATGAACGGTAATGATCGTGACATTGTGATAAAATTATTGCCTTGTACGGTACGAATTATTCAATTCAATACGAAATACTTCGCACATTTTGAATAAATTAATAAACTCGTCGAATTGGATAAGAAAATAATTACGTAAATGCATAATTTCAATAAATTAAACAATGTTTATTAATTTAATATTGCATTTATTATATCGTGAGTTTGGAACTAGTGGCAATACCCTAACAGGTAGACGATTGCCATAAAAAATTGTCTCCAATTGCGAGGATTTTTTCTGCATACTAGGCATTAAACATATTGACCAAAAATCTACGCACATCGACAATCCCAAGACGTATATGTGAATGTTTCAAAGCAATTCACATGTCGCCGAATTAGGTACTCATAAATGTAGTTATTGCCAGTTATAATCAGGTGATTCAACCAACCTCTGGACCGCGTTTTTTTCATAAATAAATTATCATTTTGTCTTAAAAGTTTGAATCACCATGTGAAGCAAGTTACCCCTCTGTTTAACGCACTATACTATACATGTATGATTTCTTTTGGGAATCAGTATTTGCAGCTTACTGCAGGAGGAGCAAATTGCACTTAATTTAATTGCCCAACTATTTGAAGATTAGATATGTGCGTCTGTGAATGAAACATTACAATTCTATTACGTGCATTTTTTTTCAATATCACTGATTCTTTTTATTTGGAAGGGAATCATTTCTTATTACTACTTATTTACAAACGATATATAATTTAAATACTAAAATTTCGTTCTGGTAAAACAGTTTTTACTTTGTAATTATGCCTTGCACTAAAAACGTATTTTACTAATGGTAAATATATATAAATTATAAATCTGCATTGAAATTTTTGGGTGGAGCAGTGTCTCATTTAATTAGCTTACCCAACATTTAAAACTGCACCCTAAATCCGAAATTTCATGTAAAGTATACCTACGAATAAGTCGCAGAATACTTTTATACCGATAATTGTATAAAAATATCGCAGAACAGCCTTTAAAAATTCCATTACAATATGTAGAATCAGCAAATAGTCGTCTTAATTATGAAATTTAATAGAGTAAAACTATAATATGTTATGACTACGTTTTTCCCCTACTATAACTAATAAGATGCTAAAATTCCCAAACAATCACATTATACTATTGATAAGTAATTAAAAGCATTTATGAATTTTGTCGAAAAATAAATTAATTCGACTTGCACTTGTTGAAAATTTTAATGGATCAATTAATTTTGGTGTAAACACAGACGATTTTCTTAGAAATTCGTTCAATTCCTTAAAATAATGTATGTAGTAGAGCGTTCGTAAACTTCTCTACCATAAATGCCTGCAAAAAAACCAGCATTTCCAGTTTCCATTCGCAGCAACGGAGAAAATTCTCGCGAAAATAAATAGGTGTAATAGTAGAATAGCCAGCTACATTGAGTCAGGTCACGTGTGCCAGCAGCCGTTGTCGTCACGAACAGCACGTCGCCCCAGCGCCATAGCGTAGAAAATCATACAAATTTTGTTATTTTTGGGTCGGTCGCAATGCATCGGAATGTTTTGTTTTTCATTACATACTTATCAAAATGCAAACATATTAGAAAATTGAGTGAAACTGATAATGAAAGTGTACACATATTATTATATATTGTGCATTGTTTTTTAAATCCATTAATGTTTTATGAATATATATAAATATGAAATATATGAAAAAAGTGCAACGTCGATTAAATAATGAATGAATGAATGAGTGCGTTTTGCTTTTTTTTTAATGTCGGAAGTAATTAATTAACTAATTAGCGCGATTTGATAGAAAGTGCAGAAATAATTTGATAAAAATATGATTACTACTATACTAATAAATCCACCATCGTAAATGAGGAAACACTCAATTAATTACCATCGCCAATATCGCCGATAAACAAATTATGTTATCTAAATCAACGCCGATATACAGACATGAATCATGTATGTAGTATTGTATTATGTACCTTCCGTTCATCTTTGTAGTCCTTCACCAGCACATTCAGCTCCTTGATCACATTCGCTTGCAGATTTTCGGCGACAAGTTCATGCTGGCCTGCCAAATCGTTGATCTCGTTCATGATCAGCTTGAACGCCTTGCACGAGCTGTACCTAATAAACGATACGAAAGTATTACTACTACATATAATAATAAAATGCATTTTGGACTTTTTGACTTGTCAATATTTGAACAAGCACAAGTATAAATCGACGAGCGATGGGTGGATTAGGAACACTAGTATTAGTTGTCGTTGTTGCGTTAAGTAGTAGCACCGCTGAAAGTTCGCGCAAGTGGTAAATTTCTCGGTGGTATTACTTCAATGCAAAGACGATCATCGCTCATCATCGACACAAATATAAACAGTATAGTATTATTTAGCATGTATCGTAAATTGATTAAAACATTATTACACATACATTTTGTTTTTGGGAAATTCCACTTACATACCTCTAATAAAAACTTTCCAGCTTCTAAAAAGCATTCAACAATACACTATGCGCGCAATTGTTTGATTCATAAGTGTTAAAATTACTAATATTCAAACAATATCAATCGTTTACAATGCATTCTATCGAAATTAAATCATAAAAAATGCAACAAAAATTGAATTAACACTTTTATCAGCAAAGCGGTAATTCATTATTTACAATTGTAGATAGTATTTTGAAAACATTACTAATTTAATATGCTGCACTTAATTTTCCATTTAGTAAGTAACAATTTTGATAAATTGCATCATAGGCATTTCCACTCCACACACACACACACATGCAAACACACACGAAAAAATAAAAATTCGGTTGATGATAAAAATTGCGTGTCTGGCAGAGTAAGTAGGAAGTGGTGTAGTAGTATACGAAATAAAAAAACCTGTCGCAATTCCACACACACACACACACCAATCGAATTTATCGCTTTGTTTACCGCAAAAATCAACTTACTGGTATTCCTCCTCATCCTTCTTTTTCGGCTGGTAGCTCTTCACGAGCCTCCTACAAACAGAACGATGCGATTAATTAATGTATTTTATATATTGTGTTATTTACCTCAATTTGTGTGCGTATTCATACTCAATGGTCGCTCGGTCCTTCACAAAATGCCCGTACTTCTCCAAAAATTCAATTCCCTTGAGCGTGTGAATAGTTAAATTATCATATTGATCCTGCAACACAAATAAAAACAAAGCAATTTACAAATCTTGTTTTTTGAAAACAGGAAACAATCAAAGCAATCGCTGTGCGATTTCGAACGGTGCATCGCATCGCAATTGAATGGTTGTTTATCAACAAGCGTGATGTCTGTTGACACAATTATGCATTTTTCTACGGTTAGTAAAGGTGCGATGTATAATTTATTAATTTGGTATGCAACGTACGTAAAATATGTTACCAGTACGTTTACATACATCCTCGCACGTTGTTTTACACACCGAGGTGCACACCGCACGTATCTCCAGCTACATCTACGTGCTAATCTCGACGTTGCAAAGACCACAACGTTGTTGCACCACTCGCGATATTAATTTCTTAAACAATATTTTTTGAGAGATATGAGATATACTTGCCCAGAGCTCGGTGCCCCAGTTCGTCATGTTTGCCACACCACCAATGCGTCGCCGTGTAATCCAATCGAGCACTGCAAACACTCACATCAAGCACAATCAGACGAATTTTGGACGAATTGGCTAACTGCGTGTCGTCGCTTATCGAAGGCGCTCGCGTTTTACGTAAAACATGAAACACCGACACCCAACATGGCTGCTGAATCACTCACTACGCAACGAGCTGGGCGCAATCGCGGTTCGTGCGCTCTCGCTCGCACTCACACGCAGGTGACACACACGGACGTTAAATTGCTGCGAAGGTGGTTGGAGCGATACGCGCACCGTCTATGCGAAAATATTCGCACCAGGTGCAGGAAGTTGTAGTTTTTTATCGCTCTACTTACACTACTGCCACATAGATTATCTACACCTATATATATTAATGTTAATTTTACTTAATTTCTAACAACAAATTAATGCTTAAACTTCAAATGGATTTTGTTTTTAACAATGTCAAATTTATTGGTTTCCTACTTTATCTGCATTGTTGAATTATTGATACCTAGATGGCGCGTCATCAAAACATAACCTTAAAAATACTGGTTTGTAAATAAACGTAATGTAACGTTTTTAAAGGTATTTTATCGTATTATTTAATTTAATTATTGTTAATTAAATATTATTTGCAGTATACATAAGTTTATAATATAATTAAATCAAAAAATGGAGTCGAAACCGCAAAAAATGCCGAAAGTAGCGAAGGTAAACTCAACTACATTTAGAATTCAACTTCACATTATTGAAAATATGCATATTGTAGGTGAAAAACAAAGCGCCGGCGGAGATACAGATCACCGCCGAGCAGCTGCTGCGCGAAGCGAAGGAACGTGACTTGGAAATTCTACCGCCGCCACCCAAGCAAAAGATCTCCGATCCAGCTGAACTCGCCGATTATCAGCATCGCCGTCGCAAGCAATATGAGGATAATATACGTAAAAATCGGACGGTGATGTCGAACTGGTTCAAATACGCGCATTGGGAGGAATCGCAGAAGGAGATCCAACGGGCGCGTTCGATTTTCGAACGTGCTTTGGATATAGATCATCGTAATGTTACGCTTTGGTTGAAATACGCTGAGATGGAGATGCGCAACAAGCAGGTAAAGTATCATTTGCATTAATTGAATTTAATTCAAATTTTATTACATTAATCATTAATTTTTAGGTGAATCACGCCAGAAATCTATGGGATCGTGCCGTCTCAATCCTCCCGCGCGTCAATCAATTCTGGTACAAGTACACCTACATGGAGGAGATGCTGGAAAACGTACCCGGCACACGCTCCGTCTTCGAACGCTGGATGGAATGGCATCCGGATGAGCAGGCATGGAATACCTACATCAATTTCGAGCTGCGCTATAAAGAAATTGATCGCGCCCGACAGATTTACGAACGCTTTGTGATTACGCATCCGGAGGTGAAGCATTGGATTAAGTACGCGCGCTTCGAGGAGAATCATAACTTCATCAACTCGGCGAGGCAGATCTACGAGCGTGCTATTGAATTCTATGGCGATGATCATCTCGATGAGCGATTATTTATTGCATTTGCGCGATTTGAAGAAAATCAACGCGAACACGAACGCGCCAGATGCATTTACAAGTATGCACTCGAACACATTCCGAAAGACAACGCTAAAGAGTTGTACAAAGCGTTTACGATTCACGAAAAGAAATATGGCGATCGTAGCGGCATCGAAGACGTAATTGTATCGAAGCGCAAATTTCAATACGAACAAGAAATCAAAGCGAATCCGACCAATTACGACGCATGGTTCGATTACATTCGCTTGATTGAAGGCGAGGACGATGTCGAACTGACGCGCGAGATTTACGAACGCGCCATCGCTAACATTCCACCATCGCGCAACAAAAATTACTGGCGCCGGTACATTTACCTATGGATCAACTATGCCATTTACGAAGAATTGCTGGTAGGCGATTTTGATCGGACCAGACAGATCTACAAAGCGTGCATCGATCTCATCCCGCACAAAACATTCACGTTCTCGAAAATATGGCTGCTGTTCGCACAGTTTGAAATACGCCGCAAGAATCTACAAGCGGCGCGTAAAATATTAGGTGCTGCCATTGGAATCACACCGCGCGATAAGCTATTTCGCGGATATATCGACTTGGAGATACAGCTGCGTGAATTCGATCGCTGTCGGATACTCTACAATAAGTTTTTGGAATTCGGTCCGGAGAATTGTATAACATGGATGAAATTCGCTGAATTGGAAACGCTGCTCGGCGATTATGAGCGTGCCCGTGCGATATTTGAATTGGCCATCAATCAGCAACGACTTGATATGCCCGAATTGCTATGGAAAGCGTACATCGACTTCGAAATCGCACAGGATGAGATTGAAAATGCGCGTGCATTATACGAACGACTATTAGAACGCACTCAACATGTTAAAGTATGGTTGTCGTATGCTAAATTTGAATTAAATAACGATCCGGCATTCGTTCGGACAATCTACGAACGCGCCAATGAGAATTTGAAGAGTTTAATGGAGAAAGAATCGCGTGTACTTCTGCTAGAAAACTGGCGTGATTTCGAGGCGGAGTACGGCGATGATAGCGAGCGACAAAAGGTGGCGATCAAGCTGCCGAAGCGCATACGCAAGCGACAGAAGGTGGTGGATGAGGATGGAATGGAGCAGGGATGGGAGGAGGTGTTCGATTACATCTTTCCGGAGGATGAGGCTGCCAGGCCGAATTTGAAACTGCTCGCCGCCGCCAAGAACTGGAAGAAACAGGCTGATGTCGATGAGGAGCCGGCTGATGAGGTGCCGCGTCAGGAAATCACAGCCGAGTGAAGTTTTTATACTTTGTATATTAGTTTAATAATAAAATGACATTAAAGCAACATTCATCAATAAAATCGCCCAAAAAAGTGTCAGAAAACGGTGAAAATTAACTCTATGCCTCTAAGTTGTTTAAATTTAACACACTTTCTTCATTTTGGAGTTCTTTTTTTTTTAATTTAAAATAGCCTTTTCTAACTATTTTGAGAGGTCTGAATCCATATCGTTCGCTTTTATGCTTCAATTTTGTAGGTGCAGCGCCTTGTAAAAATATCCTAATCCAAAAATTGCAACATTTATCAGTACAATCACATAGAACCAGTGAAAATTTACGCTATATATAAATTTAACATTTTTTTCTTTTAATTTTTATTCATTTCAATGCACTTTGTATTAAAAATTGTTTAATTAACGTGTTTAACAATCGAATAGTGAGGACAACTTACTTTGCTTCAAAGCCCGCTTTGTTTCATCGGAAAATCATCACCCTACCAACTTCATTGATTCTCTAAGGCAGCTCTCAAAGCATTGCCGATTGCTTGCACTCACTAGTAAACATAAATATGCCCGGTGTTGTTTATTTAAAATTGTTTAATAACTGTCTTTTCTGGAGGTATGTGTAACTAACAACTTCATTGATTCTCTAAAAGATGACGTTATATACAAAGCATCACTGGTTGCCTAAATTACTTGTAAACATAACCCAACCAACAAAATACACAGCATGGTTGATGCAGATAATGATAACATACACGAACGCGTTGCCGAATTGTCCCTCGAATTCTTCAACAATCTACCAAAACGTTGCAAACCATCCCCACAAGAATGGACCGTACTATCAACAATTGTACAAAAATCGCCGTCTGGTATGTGCGTTGTCGCAATGGGAACGGGCTCAAAATGCATCGGACGCTCATCCATGAGTGCAAAAGGTGATATCATCAACGATTCGCATGCCGAGGTGCTTTGCAGACGCGCCCTGCTCGACTACTTTTACATGGAGATGTTGCAGCACGAAAATAGCGAAGTGTTTCGATTGAAAGATAATAAATTTGCGTTGCAATCGAATATCACCTTTCATTTCTTCACGACGCAGATTCCGTGTGGTGATGCAGCGATTTTTGAAATGGACGAGCCGCCTACGAAGCGTTTAAAGCGCGATATTAATCGGACGGGTGCGAAATGCATTGAGGGAGCTGCGTTACAAGATCCATTGCAGGATGGTGTTGATTATCATATAACAGCCGTTGTAAGGACTAAACCAGGTAGTGATTTATCCACTTGCACAATTATTTGATGATTTTTTACCTTATTTTGTTGCAGGGAGAGGTGATAGAACACTATCAGTGTCCTGCAGTGATAAAATCGCAAAATGGATTCATCTAGGTATTCAAGGCGCTTTGCTAAGCACACTTTTGCGACATCCAATCTTCCTATCATCATTTACGCTACACAGCAATGCACAATTCAGCGAAGATTCATTCAATCGCGCAATGTACGATAGATTAAACAACGCCAGCTTGGATGCGCCGTATGGGAAACATTGTTTAGATGTGAAACAGATTAAAAAGGATTTTGTTCATGCGAAGGCTGATGGGAAACCGAGAGTGGCTCAAAGTCTCATTTCTAATAGAATGTAAGTGCCACCAGATATAATAGTCTTAAAATTAGGGACTACATACTTTCATTTCTTAAAGTTATTTACGTAATAATGAAAATTATATCATTTTTTAGTAAAAATCAATGGGAAATTCTTAATTCTTATATTTCTTTGTTATTTTTTGATAAATTTTGACTAATTCTTTTAATTTCTTCAATTTTAGTAGACATTTCGCTATTAATCGCGTGATAGTATATGATTCTATCAAAACTATTTAATTTTGAATTAATCCCAAACTGTTTCAAGCAAAAAATCTTTTCCTAAGACTTCGTATCGTACACGACATGACTTTTTATCGCTTTCTTACTAATTTTTAAGTATAAAAAGCCAGCCAAATTAACTTAAGCTCTAGTTCGACAACTTATTGTGTAATTTTTTAGTAAATTCTCATACATTTTCATTAAAATTCCTTGTGTTTTGTTGTGATAAGTTTTAACTAATTCATCAATCCAAGTCTACAGTTTGTTAATTTATTAAGAAATTTGCTAAAAATCGCGTCGTAGTGTATAATTTTATCAAAAATGTGGAATTTGGAATTCATCCTAAACTGCTTCCGTAATATTATCATACATATTCATTTCTTTAGGTATCGGCAAGTTTGTGTTGACGGCTACAAGCACGGCACGACAAAAAAACAGCGCGGCATGCCGTCGAGTCGACTGCGCACCTGCAAATATGAACTCTTCAAGCTGTATGTGAACGTCGCCCGAATGATCAACGATAACTTCGATGCGAATTGCAGCTACGCCGAATGCAAGAGTATGGCGTTTGAGTACAACGATAATTGGAGGAAGTTGAAGTGCGCATTCGGATCGTGGCCCGTAAAGGATGCAAGCTTAAACGATTTCAAAATCGTTGATTAAAATTGTGATATTATTGAAATGATCACACTGTTTACGATTCATTGCGAATTTCTAATAAATATAGAATGGAATTTTGAAAATTTGAGATTGTGAACACGAAGTTGGATGGTGAGCGATACTACGCGTTCAGCGCAACGATTTAAGGTAAAGTAGGTTTAATTATCACCTAAAGGTTTTTTTGTAGCAATCACAAAACAATTAATTACCGAACTTGACAGCATTTTAACTTTGTAATTTTATAGCGTTTAGAAGTTCAATGCAACCGATCTATATGAAATTGGACGTGAAGCCGGCCATTAAGTAAATTGGCAGGATACGAATTGTAAAAAGAGTAAACTACTCGTAAAAAATAATAATATAACTTGCTTGTTTCATACCTTACTTAGAATAAAATCATTTTTTAAATATTAATTATGGTTTCGCTGCTTTGCGATTGGCGCGCCGTTTCTTCCCCCGTTTCTGGCGCGCCTTGATCCGCTCTTGGCGCAAGCGTTGCTTGAGAATCTGATCGGTGGATTTAAGCTCAGACTGGCGCTGTTTCAGATGCTCCTTTTCATTGTGCCGCGCCCATTGCGTTTTTCTTCCATCACCGAATGCACCTGAAACAACAACAAAGCGGTATATAAAACGAATAATTTGAAAATTGAAATATATTTACCTTTAGGCGGCTTGCTTGTTTCATTATCCGAAGCGTCATCATCGTCATCCTCCTCCTCAACGGCAGCTTTAGTCTTTTCCATCCACTCCTTGTACCGGTTGCTTTTGTATGTGGCAGAAATCCACGCGCCTGATTCGGTTTTAATTTTACCTTGCTTCGAATTCTAAACAAAAGTCATTTGTAAAATTACAAATTGTTCATAAATATTTCATTAGTGTAACTATGCCCCACAATGTGGTTTTAATTGAATAAATAGCATTAATACGATTGTAAAAGGGCATGGAACAATAAAATTTCTTCAAATATTTCAAAAAAACTTCTTTATGTTGTGCTTTTCACTCACAATCACAACATAAAGAGGGTTTCTTTTACATATAACATTTTTT
>JARJDW010017039.1:0-12991 GCA_030264715.1 Adinopsis sp. GC000173 | reverse complement strand
TAGAGCAGAATTTTTCTCAGTAAGTTCCAGTAAGTATACTTAAGGCAATGTACTTGATTCTTACGAAAAATATGCACATAAGACCTAAACTTAGCTGGAAAATATCATCATTCGTTCTACTGCTCTAGATTAAAATAATATTTGAAAGATTATATAAGTTAATTTATGAATCAAAAATTACTTGATAGTAACACAATCTAGGTGTCCATCTCTTTGTTAGTAGAATTTTAATGTATATTTAAAAAATGTTGGCATTTACAATATTACCCGGATTAAGAATTTCCCAATTCCGCTTTATTTTTCTGCAGGTGCAGAATGTTTTGTAAATAGGATTGCATAATTTATAATTTCCTATGTACGAGTATATGCCTTTAAATGAAATACCCTGAATGTATATGAAACTAAAATAACATTTTCAATTAATGATGTTACGATAATTTTAGAAATATATATACACTACCTACACCAATAATAATTGGGATTTCAATATTTTATTCTAACTATTAAATTTCATTTCAATAATAAGCGAAATGGCGCAATAGATACCAAATTATAGATTGTAGACGTTTCGTTGATGATGCATTGAAATTTATAATAAATAAACGTCAGTCATTTTAATGATTTGTACATTACATAAACGAATATTTGTAGTTGATATATAATAAAACAACCCTTTCGCGCATAAATTACGTTTTGAATAATAATTATATTTATACAGTATAACGCAATTTATTATTCATCTTCAATCAAATAAAAAATTACGTGCTTTGCGTATTGTTATGTGTGTGTAAATTTTTTATTCATTTGCATTTCAATAAATTACAAAAAATAGTTTCGTTTTTGCAACAGGCTGTTAAATTATTAACGTCCAATAATTATTTCCCATTCAAGTTAATTGATATTTTTATATTCCATTTTATCTCGATTTATTATTTATGAACAAAAATGTGAGCGCGCTTTTTTAGCTAAAATAATAAAATATTTAAACGCCTTTTATGCAGCGCTTTTCTTTTGAGATTCTACATCAGGATAAGATAAAATAAAAATTATGTATATCTTTTTCAGTCCCCCTAATATGCGTTACGAAATTGATTTTCGTAATTTCCCGGAACAAAGCAAACGTGCTACAAATATTTTAAATTAAAAAATCGATTTATGTTATGTATATTTG
The DNA here is from genome assembly GCA_030264715.1 of Adinopsis sp. GC000173. NCBI lineage: Eukaryota > Metazoa > Arthropoda > Insecta > Coleoptera > Staphylinidae > Adinopsis > Adinopsis sp. GC000173. Next base: position 11,820 of record JARJDW010017039.1, on the reverse strand, counting down.
AGTGTAGGTAGGTACCTACCTATAGCAAAATTCGATACCAACAAAGCTTTTTATAATGAATGTTATTCGAAATTATGAAATATAAATTGAGATCCACCCCAAAAACAAATCATATGTGAACGTTTACACCTGAATAATTTTTAATTAGGAAACACATTCGAGCCCTAAGGGAGTTAATCGAATAAAAATCGAACTATACAAACTACTCGAAAACGTAAAGTTTTCGCCGCAAAATTATCGCATCACTTTTCGAAACACTTAAAATGTTCGCCCACCTTCCATCCATCAATCAACTAAGCTTCGACAATGAAAATATTTTTTGTCGAATGGAAAAACCGAAAAGGGGAGGATAATGGAATGGCATTAGGCGTAAATCTTCTTAACGTTAAAATTAACTTTATTAAATATATTATTTTTCAACCGGAATATTATTATTATCATTAGTATTATTAGAAAAATACAATATCGTCTGTAAATGCACCAATGAGACGAAAATCGTTGCGCGTTAAAATTGCACGTAGGAATTGCATGGATTTGATCGAGTAAGCGGCCGGACGATGTGCACACACACGCATAACGAATTCACGTTCAGCCGGCTCGGGGAATTTCCAATCATCATCAACACCACAATCTCTATCAATTAATGGAAAACACTGCTCGGATAGCATCTCCATCAATCTACCAGAAACTTTATCTCGCTCAACTAATTCAACTTCACGTCCTTTCATCATTTGGCTAATCAAACTATTTACACCCGCCTCCACATCGAGATTATCAAATTTATGTTGCAACGAACGCGCCTGACATAATTCCAATTCCAAAGCCGCCAAATCGTGCGTGAAAACCTCGCAGCGTCTTTGATTTAAAATATTACCATCGCGCGATAATCGTTCCACGTTTTTAATCAGCCCGGTCATACCATCTACGTCGAGGAATGGCAACTCGTTGCGTTCGGAGCTCAAGCGGTAGATGGCGGCCTGAGCCAATATGGGGAATAACATCGAGGCGATCTGACGCATCGTGCAGGCATCTAAAAAGTGAAGAACTTTCTCCGCTTCGCGCGTATCGTCGAAGAGACGTTTCTGCCGCGACGCCGGCACCGGTTTGGCCGATTTCCACGTCTCCATCCACGTATTGTCGCTGATCAACATGCGCGAACTGAGGTGGCCACAACGCTGCCCGAACTCGTCGACGCCGTCGTCTTCGATCCAATCGCGTGGCGAATACCACCGTATGAAATCCTCTAATATCGAACCGGGATTAGCCGCCTTAAACGATTCCATATCGGAGAGTAATGAGGCGCTCATCATGCGCGCACGTAATTCGGATCCTTGCGCATCGGAGCCTAATTTCAACAAGATATTAGTATCCTCCTCGAGCTGATCCTCGGTTTTCGGCACCGGATCCTGTGTGATGGGTATGTAGAGTTGATCGCCGGTTTTAAGCAGCTTAAGATTCTCGTATTTGCCCAAACGTCCGACCGGCTGATTCCACAGCGAATGCTTCTCATCGAGATCGCAATCGAAAAACTCCTCATCCGATGAGCCGCCGTCATTGTTCGATGCAGACGCATGCTGTTGATTGCGCTGCGCGGCCAAGTCTTCGCGCGCTTTCTTGCGCTGGATGCAGCAATTCAACATTTGCAGCTTCTGGTGTAGGAGACACGTGCGCGGATCGGGAAAGCCTTCCGACAATCTGAAACATGTAATAAAAACAAAAAAAGATTTTAAAACGAGTTGCAAGTAAGTAGAGCGCGTGTGTGCGTTTTTCTACACAATGCTAAACCGATTTGTAGATCAATGAAATTAAATTGTTTGTCATTTAGGATTCGGTAGTTTTTTAACATGGTACAGTTTAGCTAAATAAAAAAGGACAAAATAGTAATAAAAAGTAATTGAACATGCAAGAGGTGTACTTATTTAAACATCAATTTCGTTTCAATTGCATTAGAAATTCGTATTTGACATAGATTTATAGGATATATAAAGAGAGCATTTTTATTGATATACGCTGTACGCAAATGCTCAATTAACATAGATTTTGTCCGTTTAGCAATTTTTTTGCATTTCATTAATTGTTAGGTAGGCAATGAATAAAATACGAGTACGTTGCGTATAATTGCTAATTGATGTACGGTACGAAATGGTAATACGACGTATTTAGATATTAACCAACTATACTTAAACTAATCATATTAATAAGAATTTGAAAACGTTTTTGCAAAATTATGGCAGTCAATCTTTTATATGCAGTGAAATCACGGAACTCTTGTTTCCAAACCGTTCTAATCCATTTTATTGATAATCTTATTAATTTACTAGTAATTATTGTTTTGCCAACTTTCTGAACAACGTTTTACAACAGTTAATTTCTTATAGCCTTTTTTATTAATACAGTAAATGCACTTAAACCTTCATTTCCTCGATACATACCAGCACGTTTCTAAAAACTACATAAGTATAAATAAAAAAGGAGTAATAATTCCACAAATATTTTCAAGCAACTGTAGAATTAATTTTTTGTTGGAAGTAAGTAATATAATTTAGAGTATTATAAATTTCTTTTCTACAATTTTCTTAAGTAGCAATTTGATTAGCGGCGTTAAAAATTAAGCGGAAAATATCTAAATACTAATTCGCGTAAAAAGTCACATATAAAGAGGTCGCTCAATTTGAAAAATAAGCCTTATATTACAGTGAGTAAGTAATCTTTTTTCACTTCACAGTTTATGACCATCATATTTTTAAAATTCTTAGTTTCTCAGTTTAATTCTTCAATAAAAAAAGTATTAAAAATTGCAGTAAAAACGTGCTTAAAAATGCTTCACATTTTTCACGATTTTCTTTAAATACTTTTTCATTTTCTTCAAAAGTTTTATTTCTCATATTCACTTTTCTCAATCGCATACTAAAAACTATGAAAATTAATAAAATTCATTATTTAAGTTATTGTTTATTACACGGTAACAAAAACTTCCATCAAATATTTTTTTTTATAAATATTGTAATAAACCTTTAATCGAAATCTAATTGAGGTACAAGGTGTCAACTTTTTTAACGAAAGAATGGCTTTGAAGAAGCGACTATTTATAACAGTTAGAAATGGCCTCAAAAATATCGCACAGAGGGATATTATAAAAATTAAGGTCATATTGTTTTCCAGAAATTAAAATAACATATTTTGGAATGCCTAATTTTCATTTTCTATCTTGACGCAAATATTCTATCTTTTTAGCATTTATTCAGATTTTAATCTATTTAAATCGAATATTTGTAGTTAGATTGATCGCTTGATCATTTTTTGGACACGCACTATTTACGTAAAAACTATTTCAACAAAACTAAATGCAAAAATTGTTATGTCAATCTATGAGATAAGTTTCTGGCATTTTAATGATTAAATATACTTATTTTTTACCTTATCTATGGTAAATAATGTTTATTAGATTTTAAAGTATTACATTATATTTAAAAATATTGTATGAGTACAAATAGGTATATCACTATGTTTTCATTTATATTTATTAAACCTATTGTAATTTTGCTGAATAATTATTGTATACAGATCAGTATGGTTGCTTTGCCAATTTATTTAAAATAACAAATATTTTAAAGTGCTTAGTTTCGAATTCAAACATTTTTTCTTCTTCCTTTTTTAGACAGTAACGTAATGCAAGTTAAACATTTACATATATAAATTGCTAATTTAAAAGTGTAGCATCCAACAACTTTGCATAGACAGGTAATTCAAAATTCATTCACTCTGCGTAAATAAATCTTCATATATTCATGTGAAACTTTGCAACAAGATTTTCACAACTTCATCATATAACCTACGTTTTAGAATAAACATTTTTGTTTTGCATAAATTTTATTACGCCAATAATAAACACAATTGAATCGAATAAAAAAAACAACATGAGTGTGTGTATATGCGAGCGAGCTTGCAATTGTCGTGCTCCATGCTTTAAACAAATTAAACAAAATTGTTGCAATTCTAATTTTATAAATTAAGAATTTTTTTTGCTTCTCTCATTTGATGAAACAGCACATGCATGCATGGTATGTAGCTACATGTGTCACTAGAAATTAAGCAGCAACAGATGCATTAAATTATAATCACAAAATAATTTCATAATTTTATATGCAAGTGGATTTGTTCGCGTGATTTTTAATGAAATCGGGGTGAATTAAGATGAAAAACATCAGCAGAAATGCAGCGAGTGTTGCGCTGAGCATAAATAGTAATAAATTATGAATTACTCTTCTTGATTTAAGTTTAATTCCACATCGCGTTAAAAATTAAAACTCCTCTTCTACTCGTGTTAGTGTGAAACTTTAACAAATCCAACCAAAAATGTCCAGGAATTTAAATGGGAATTTTGCTAAAATAAACTTTTCCACGTTGTGTACAAAAAAAGTGGCAAACTTTGGGAAAAACGATTAAAACTAAAATAACAAATAACTAAGCACTGTTTGAAACTTTGTATATAAATAAGTATAGAGTAGCACATTGTTTTAAAAAGTTCCGTTAGAATTAAATTAATTCCATTGTAAATATAATAAATTTTAAATATTTCCAAGCTTTATTACTCAATAATTACACAATTAATTATAAATCATATTTAATGCAATTAAATAGCAATCAATTAATTTGCAATTATTTAAGCGAACCAAAAAATAAAACTCTACAATCATCATTTCAAACAATTAAAAACCACATTCTGTCTATACTTTATATAACCTACAATTAGTGTTTTTTTTTGCAATAACATACGTAGACAAAAATATCGCAGCAGAAAAAAACACTTTCTAGCGTGCTCCCCCTTGGATCTTGAAAAAAGAATAACAACAACAACAACAATAATAATGGAATTGAAAGAAAAAAAACTTTCGTCCGTCTCAATACACAATCGCGTCGGCAGGCCTATATTTATGCGTTTTGAATTTTTCGACAAATGATGGATAATTACGCTATCACGTTACAAAGCAAAAAAATCACGATAGATAATTGCTCCAGAAAAGTTATATTGTGTTGCTATTAAAATTATTTCTTATTCTGTTGTCGCAATAATTTAATGAAAAGCTACGCGGCGTACTTGTCTGCAATGAGAATATGAAAATGTTGCAATCTACGCTCTGTACATCAATTTAATTGTCTGTGGCGTGGCGTTTCTCTCTCCACGTTTCGGTAGCGTTTCGGTCAAAATTAGTGCAAGGTGATGATGCAAAACACGAAAATAATTATAATTATTTTAAAGCAACAAAAACTTGCATTCGAAGAAAAACGTTTCGTTTTATATAACAATACACAACTGTTTACATACATTTTACTTTCGTCGCTGCTGCGTTTTGTTTGCGTTTTTTTTTCTTCAACAATTTAATGAAATGGCTTTTTAATTTCAAAGAATTTTATAATTTAGTTTTTTTCATTATATAAAATCATGGTGCCAAAAATTACTTTCAAATAAATAAAAGGAGTAAACAATTTTATAGCAATTTGCGATCATAATAATTATGTAATTGAACAAATATTGTAATTTACAGTTTACTAGCAGTAAAACGCCAAACAATGTAAAAAATTAAATAAACTAACACTTGTATTAAAATAATAATTAATATATATTATTGTTTATGGATATATAATTGCAGTTTAAATTCTGTTTAATGATAATATAATTTAAACTGAAAATTTTATATCCCTCAACGATTTTTATTCTTATCATTTTAATAGCGTTTAAATATTCAAATTTAATAATAAACTGAAATTAAAAAAAAACAAGTAATGTAATTTTTCATGAGTTTTAATGAAATTAAATTATGACAGATCTTTGTGTAACGGAATTCAAGAAATCTCAAATTAATTGAATAAATTTACTTACAATTAAACAATTAAAATAAAAAGTTGAATTTACTAATTATATTTTTTCTTTTTGAAATTATTTATATATGCAATTAAATAGATTTATTAGTTACAATAAATCTATACACATCCAAAATACCAACCCTTTAAAATTTCCTTTAATAATGTTTTTAAGTAAGTATAAGTTATCCCTTAAAATTAGTTTGAAAAATATCCTCGATTTATCATTTAAATATTCAGCTAAAACTAAAATAAGATTTAACATAAGAAATACCTACACAATTTTTAAAGAGTTCGAATAAAATTAAAAGGTGACAGAAAACATTTACATAACGGAAGTCACAAATTTGCTAATTAATTGTAAAAAACTTGTTATGTTCAACAAATATTCAATAAAGTGTATTTTTGAATATATGACTTAGATAGATGAAATTGTTTAATGCAAGCATATTATGTGCAAAAATAAGTTTTGAAACATTATAAGTTCTGTGAACGACATTGAACGCAAATTTACTATTTCTTAATTTATTTGACGCTGCAACTACATTTTGGCTACTAGCCATTATAACTCTTTTAGCCATTTGTTGATTCCATAATTATTTTTAAAAAACATTTAATAATCCTGTTCATCTCTAATTATTTGGCAAATTTTAATAGGTATTAGCTAAGTTCTGACTGAATTTCAATAATACTATGTAACATCAAAATAATACTGGATAAAGATTTTACTAAATAATAAGTAGTTAACCTGCTTCATGGGCTGATAGATGAAAATTATGCATTAAAAATACATTATGCAATTATTTAGTTGTTATTAGCTATATAGAAGCTTCAAAATAGTAGATATAAATTGTATGAATACAATGAAAATGAAGACACATTAGTTACAGTCTCAATACGAACACAAAAAATTTGATTTTATTCTTTTCAATAATATATGTTTATTGAGGTACTACTCCTATGCACAACGAAAAAATGTAAATAAAAACATTAATTTGCTAATTACATTATAGAAGTATTAGAAAACAGTTCTCTCTTAGAGTTTGGTGTGTCTTGCAGCCGCTCCTAAATTCGAATTTTATTATTATTTAACAAATAATAATCCAGCGATTTCGTCACCGCTAATTAAATACCAGAAAAATACAAAAATACATGTATATAATGTTGGCGTAAAATGTAAAGGTGGAAATATGAAAAAAAAACACAAGGAGTAAATCCAGTTTAAATAATATATGGAATACTTGTTTTTTGAAACAAAAACCACAGTCCAGATACGATTTTGTTATTACCACAAAAGAAAAAGAATTTGAAACGAAAACAAACATCACATCACATCACACACATGATTGTTTAATTAGTCTCAGTTTAAATTGCCTTATTATTGAGTAACACAGACGAATTAAGAGAGAAAAAAACGGCTTCGTGGTTTTGTTTATTTGTGTGTAATATTTATGCAAATTTAATATTGCGTTGACCTTTAATTCTTTTTTATTTGCTTTTGAATTGAATTGAATTTTTACGCATTTTTATGTAAATTGTGTCGTAATGTGTAAATTTTATGCGTTATGACTGATTCGTGAATACATACAAAAGCATCCTCCAAGGCATTTTATTTATAAAAGAAAAATTCCAATCAATATTGAAATATTTGCATTTATATATTTTGATTATTTAAGAATGTATTGCGCAATTTGTTATTAAAATGCATATGCATATTTTTAAAGATTACAGTAGATATTTTCCACCGCGTAATCTAGTCTAAATCAATGCTAAGCCTACACAATAATGAGAAATGTTACAATGAAATTATATAAATCAAATAATGTGTGTGTGATAAAGAAGCTTATTTATTTATTACATTATATGCCAATATTGCAAAATGCAATTTTTCTTTATGTGCATAATACAATTGAATCTGCATATAAAACGCGAGATGCCTTAAATGCTTCCTCAATGTTTCTTTATTTCAATTAATAACTTTGTGTTAGTCGCAAAATCCATGCATTGTAATATTGCTGTCTTTTGAGGGATTTATAGAGAAAATTTGAAGAAAAGCATTTTTACAAAGTTTGAAATGTATGAATAAATTAAAGAGTTTCGCATTATTTGTGTTTTTAGAACAATTTTCTTAGAGTTTTGGTTAAATATTGTAGATTATTCATCACGTATTTCTAGTGACTAACAAAATGATTCTAAATATGTACAATATATCCAAATGTATTGAAATATTTTCAGACAGTTTATTTTTTACAAAGGAAGAATCAACTTTGACAAATTCGATAAACAACAAAAAATGACAAAAGTGTGTTTTTGTAACTTTTTTGCCCTTTAAATTAACATTTATAGAATAATCGAAATAAACTTGCATTAGGTAAATATTGATATACCCATCTCAAAAACGATAGCTAGCTATATAAAAAGTTCAAATACCTCTTTGGTGCAAAAAAGTATTCAATTCGAGCACAATGTAATGAACAAAGAGGAAATTGAAATAATGTTTCACCCTAAGCAATCATTATTATAATCCAGACCGCATTTTTTTTTGTTTTTGGAAAGTTCAACTTTTATTATTAGAATTATCATAAAAATTATACTGCTTCACACTTTCCTAAAAACAATTTTTTCGTGTTGGGTTATGCCTTGTTCGTTTATACCGATTTAACGCTACATGAATTTAATTAAATCGAAAAAAATTATCATTCTAAATATTTAAATGAATTTCCGATTACAAGTTGGAAACTTTAATAATCATCATTTCATGTTCGAAATTTAATTTATTGCTCCGGCTAGTAGGAAAACTTTGAACCATGTGAATGAAATCATTTGTGTAGACTGTAGAGGATATTGATTGATTAATTTTGCTTTAAAACCCGTCACGTAGTTAGTATACGTACATATATGAAAACAATTAGCTTGCTTTTTTTTTAAACATAATAACTAATATTAAGTTATCTAAATTCATAATGTACAAAGAATAACCGAAAACGTAATGACAATATAATGCCACAAAAAAGCAAAATGTATAACAAGACACCATAAAATTAAGTTTAATAACACGTACGATTAAGAAAAACTATCAGAACAATATAAAAATGTAACCATAAAAAACGCAACATGTTTAAACCATATAATTTATTTAAACATATAGTTTTATGCTTCCATCTATTGTACTATTGATAGTGCATGTTAATTGCTTGCCCAAAAATTGCAAGAGATTTGTTTGATGGAAATTAAATTAAATTAAATTAAATTCTGTGTGTGCATCGTATGCAAAGATGATTAATTACCAATTTGAAATTAATTATATTCCATTTGTATTGATAATTAAATCCTTTTTATTTCTATTAAATGGAAATTCAACTAACGGCAAAATTGAGTAAATTTTAAATTAAACAAATTGCGAGAAAGAGAGGAAAGCTTTTAGGCTAGACGATAATGAATTAAATTAAAAATGTATTAAAATTTAGCAATTCAAAATACAGTTTACTTTTTTTCGCTTAAAGATTAATCATAACGATAATCTAAGTAATGATTTTGTTACTCTACTACAGGCTCTAAATAAAAGATTTAAAATCAACACGATTTTATTTAATGCAATGAAATTATAAGAATACCGGCAATGTTTCGATCATTAAAATATTAAAATCAACAATCTTGCGAAACAAAAATAATGTAGAACATTTGTTTGGCTAGTATACGTATTAGATGCTTTTTACGCAATTTAAAACATTTTCTACATTTAGTGTTTGTATTATTAAAATATGCTAATAATGCTACGTTTTTGTTAAAAAAGAAACTACTTCGTCTATTGCAAAATCAGGGTCTGATTTAGGAAGTACATTTGTTCCAAAATAAGTAATAATTATAATAACGTGTGTATTCAAAATTTTCTTTTTCTTCTTATGAATAACAGCCATGTTCGTAAATTTTCAAGAAAAAACAATAACTAAAACTGCTAAAAAATAGAAAAACTAGAAAAGGAGCGTCAAAATGTATTTATAACACCTGAAATAAATAAAATAAAGAATTAACACAACTACAAATTAAATTCTACCCCCAAATATTTAAATACATAGACAATATTTTAAATTAATAAGATAAAAAGACTGTGACTTAATAGGCAACCTCATAGTTTAGCATAATTCAGTATTTTGAACAAAATTGTAGTGGATGTTACATTATTTTCTGTTTAAAGTTACTCAATTTTGACGTTTTCATTTATTTAGATATTTTTGAGAAGACGACGATAATAATAGATAATGAATAACATAATCTCGTCTATGACAATAATTTAAACAAATCTTGAAACCATCTGCCTAGTAAAATTCAATTCTATCATATTTATTTTATATAAATAACGACAGCAACATTTAATATTTGATTACTTTAATAATTTATTGAAAAAATACAATCGAGTACTTATTTTGAGACGGATGTAGTGAATAATAACCAAAACTACATATATAAAGACAACTCAAAGAGTTAAAAATAACGAGTTTGTTTACGTTTTTAATCAATTTTGTTGTTTTTGTAATATAAACGCTAAAATACATTTCCTTGTAAGTAATGTAACAATAAAAAGGAATCGTTCACAAATAAACCGGCTAAAAATGGCATATGGATTGAGTTTCTTCCAAGCTCGATTTGCAGTTTCTCTTAAAGTGTCTTAAAATATTTTAACGGAGGTCAAATTTTCAAAATCTCTCTTTGTTGATATGTTCGTTGTAATAAATTATATAAAACATTCTAATTTCATATTGACGTTTTATTAAGCAACAAATCACATCGATAAAACTTTATGGTTTTATATTCATAAATTATATTTGCACATTTTCTCAGTGCATGTTTTATCATAATTTTTGCAAGTTAAACATTCATATATAAATACATAGCATGTATCAAATTAAAAAGATAATCATTATAATTAGTTTGATTGAATATAGCCACAAAACTAAGATGTTCCATCATCGAAAAAACCACAAAATCATTAAAAAATTTGATAAGTACATTGATTCAATAAACTATGTTAAAAATTCCACCTTTTTCCTCCACCTCTCCATTTATAAAAAAATCAACTGTACCATAAATCAGGCGCCAATGAAGAGAATGGTCGCGAACGAAGAAGAGAAGTAGTAAAACAGGTGCGTACACTACACAACACACAACGCTGACTTCGACTAAACGAAACGAACGTTTTCAAACGATCCGCAAACAACGCAGTCTCATATTCAAGAAAATAACGTACAACAACAACAATTCGCGTTCGATTATTTATTTTCTCTGAATTAATCGCGTGTTAATTGAACTAAAATATAAAGTGCAATTTGGTGACTTAACTAAGTGATGCATTGTTTGGTGTTTTGACAATCCAACGTTTGTTAATCTTGACGATGGGCATTAATTTTATCACACAAAATCAAATGTAAGTTTTGTTTTGTTTTTAAAAGTCATTTCTTCGCTGCTTTTCTCATCATACCTACCTACTACATACCTATATATAGTTGTTTTTTATCAGCCGAATGCGCTGTGAATTAAAACTATGGCAATTTGCCTTTTTCGAATGCCATGCCTCTTCTAATGCGTTATCTAATACTTTCACCGATGAAAAACTATGCGAGCGAGAATTTTAAAGCAAGGCATTTCCTCATCGTCGTCAGCATCATCAAACAGTTTTTATCTTGCTATGCGCTGCATGCCGGTTATTTGAAATTTAGATTTTTTTCGAGCTGGCTGGCGCGCGCGCTCTCTTCCGAACGTAATGTAAATGCAGTTTGTTAGTTAGAAAATGTGCTTCTTATGTGTGCATGGGTTTGGTGTGTACAGAGAGTAATAAGTTCAGGAATGTGGTAGGACTTTTATTACCACATCTTTCGTTCCTTTTTTTCTTCTTTTCTTAACAATATTTTTTTATTATTTTTTTATTTTCAAATTGTATATACAGCACACCACAGCACATAC